>JASCZI010211588.1:60992-93616 GCA_036250425.1 Stylosanthes scabra
TCTTTATCTAAAAATTAAAAAGATAAATTACGTTTTCCCATCTTTACTTCCTTATTTTATTTTAAAATTTTGAGTAAAATATGATTTATGTCCCTAACGTTTGTGAAAAATTTTAAAAATATTCATAACATTTAATTCGACTCAATATTACCCCTAAAGTTTTCGATTGGTTTTAATTTTTATCTTTAGTCGCTGATAATTTTACCCTCAATATTTTCAATTTTTCATCGACTAGGGGTGAAATTAAAACCAATCGAAAACATTAAAGATAAAATTGAATCGAATTAAACGTTAGGAGTATTTTTGAAATTTTTCACAAACGTTAAAGAAATATTCAGACCTTACCCTAAAATTTTTCTTCCTTTTGGAATTTTTACAAATATTCCATTCTTCTCTTATGTATGTCATCAAGATCTTTCAAATTCTGAAGGGCCAGATTTTGCTGACATCTCACACACCCTTCAAGATTCTGCCACGTCAACATCATAATGAGTAATGTCAATGACAGAGAATGAGAGGCACACAATTTCTCCCATGTACCTTTCCACACCGAACGACTCCTCAAGTTCCCAAATCTCAACTTAGTTTTGAAGCAACAACTCAACAAGCATTAAACAATGCCAACAATATAAACCAACCAATCAGAAACTGAAGATTAGAACAAATTAAAAAAAAATCTAAACCCAACTAATCATTATTCCAAACCAACACGACAATCTTAAATCTTAAATAATACTAGGATTACAAAGAAGGAAGAATCATCACATTGACTCCATTCTCTTCTCTTCTGTCTTCTCAAAGGAAAATCACTCAGAAGAAACTAGTAAGACTTCTTTTCACTTATGCTTAAAAATTTAACAAAATTTTGATCTGTTCTTATTGTAATTTGATTCAACTGCTCAATTGTTATTATTATGATGATTTCTCTTAATCATTGTTGATATCTTAATTGGTTCCTCCTGCTTGCTTCAGTTTCTGTTTTTTCTGTTAAATTTACTTCATAGTTGAGGATGAACTTGGTAGCATGTTTCTAGGGTTTGATTATGTCAGCTCAGTTAATTGTTGGGACAAGAGGAAAGGATGTTCATATCTAATTTGATAACATAGTTCTATTAAGATAGCTTCATATATATATTCATATGATTTTCAGTCTGAGATCTTAGGTTTAAATATAACAAAGCCTTGTCCCACTAGGTGGGGTTGGCTACATGAATCAAACGATGTCATTGAGAGACCGTTTATATATAGATCTCGTTTGACCGCCTCGTGGATGGTCTTCTGAATGAAAAACATCAATTTAACATTTTTTGTCAAATAGAAGTTAGAGATATTAGGCATACTTGTTTAATGTTTATTCCTTTATTGATGTATGGCATTTACCACATGGAAGCTAAGGTAACATGGAAGGGAGAATGGGACTCTTGTTCCTTGTTATGTTGAGCTCTGCCTGGGCTTCTGGTGCAAGAGAATTGCCAAACTCGCCGAATTCTGGTAAGTCATAACACTCATCATTGTTAATTTGTTATCATTCTTGGCTTTCATTGGTTTTGCATTATCCTGGTTAGCAAGACAGATTTTATGTAAAGCTCTTATCTATTATCAATATTGTTGAAAGTGAAAATTTTGAAGCAGTAACTATTCGTTGTGTAAAGTTTGTTGTTTATGGTTTTTGGTGGGATAAAGTAAAATTTTATTAGTGAACAAGTAGGATTCTAGAGGTTTTGAATAAGTCAATTAGTCTCCTTCGTACCGAAAAAATGCTGGATTGATTCTTTGAATACTCGTTGGAACGAAGACGTGGAATGCTTTCTTGTCGTTGATTTGGGTCACATATCGTTGTAGGAAGTTTTCGGATTTACTTAACGAGTAATGCTAGGTAACCAATAAGAATTTAGCCAATATCACCCAACAACTTAAATTGGATGTTCTATTTCTTTAGATTTCGGATGTTCTGTTTCTAAAAAAAATACAAAGTTGGGTGATTATTAGCTACTTTTCGGATGTTCTGTTTCTTTGTTCGATTCGTTTGACTATTTCGACAATGCTGCTTGCTAGAGCACCTGTTCTGGCATGAATGTGGTGTTTCTTCCTCTTAACAAGACTCTAACGAGTTTCGATTAAATCGATAACCTTGTTCCTTTTACTTGACATCTTATACTCAAATGTGGCATGAAAATTTCACCTTCTATTGATGTATTTTTCGAAATGCAGAATTGAGTAAACAACCAGATTTGTGTTCACTCTGCGAGGAATATACTTCCAAGGCAATTGAATATCTAAACCAAAACAAGACTCAGAGCGAGATCATTGAAATCCTTCACCATACTTGCAGCCAGCTTCACTCTTTCGAGCAGAAGGTTTGTCGTCATAATTTGAATCTCTTATTTGTTTAGATATTATAGTTTTCTATATATGCTACTTAGATGTATACAAGAATTTATGTCTTTTTTCAACTTTGCATTGCTCAGTGTATCACTTTGGTGGATTATTATGCTCCACTCTTCTTCTACGAGATAGCTACAATTAGGCCCGGAGAATTCTGCCACAAGGTCAACCTCTGCGAACACACTGCGAAAATTTCACAGATTAGGGAAAACAGCTGCGACTTTTGCGAAGATGCTATGTCAGCTATATTGGCTAAGCTGAAAGATCCCAACACTGAGGTAAGTGATTTCATTCACTGCTACAGGTTTCGTTTATCTACCTCGAGTTTGATCGTTTCTGCATATTTCAATTCCTTGTACAAAATTAACATGTCTGTGTGGAGAACAGAATACATTGCAAATTACATTCTTTTACTCAAGAAAGTCTATAGTTTTGAAGCCAAATACAAAAGAATATTGAATATTGTTTTTGATGCACAACTAACTAACCATTTATTTTAATATTTCAGCTGGAGGTCATTGAGACATTGCTAAAGGTTTGCGATACAGTCGACAAGTATGCGAATAAGGTAAGCAAAATCTAAGAAATTCATGGTTGGATCCACAGAAATTCAGTGATTCATGGTTGGATCCATAGAAATTTACTTGTCAGGATAATTTGATGGAATTAGCATTGTCATCACCGTCGATTATGCAGCAAGTTAATGTCTTAGGTGATGCGCCGAGTTGAACTCGCTGCATCATAGCATTGTCTACTAGGCAAAAACACTCGCCATATAGGAACTGTTAAGAACATAATCTCCCTAATCAAATTCTGCTCCCTTTTTATTTTAATCAGTGCAAGAGGATGGTTTTCGAGTATGGACCGTTCGTTTTCAACAATGCTCAGAAGTTCTTGGAGAAAACAGATGTATGCACTGCATTGCATGCTTGCAAGGATGATGATGCAAGAGTTAGCCACAAAGCCCTTGTTTCTGACTCTTAAAATTGTGATGAACAAAAGAGTGTTCTTCTGAATTTGTGGTGTGTTCTTGTTGGCGGAAAGATTGCTATCAGCCTTTCACACGCGGCCGAGCAAGAGTTTAAATTTGATGCATTGTCAGTGTAAATCAAAGTTTGTTACGTTGTTAAAATGCTTTCTATATAGTAGTTTTCCACTGTTAACTTCATGTAATGATCCAATAATTTATGATTACATACATGGTGGAGTATCAAAAGTTAAACATTATATGTTGCATTTAAATTGATCGTTTATATTACTCTTTTGAACAATGCTACGTTAGGGAGTCATTAGGAAAACAATAATTAAGTTATCATTCAAAATTTATATAAGTTATCATTCGTAACTCATATATTCAATAATTAAGTTATCATCTAAAATTCATATGAGTTATCATCCGTAACTCATATATAGTATATGTTGGCTCCTTATTGATTATAATGTGTTGACTTTTTAATCTTTTTCTACTATTTTTTATACATGCTTTTATTTTCAAAGTATTTCTTCAAGTAATACCACGGTTCTAAGAATCGGACTAAACCAATCAATTTAACTAGATTAAGCGATAGTTGGTCATGAAATCGATTTTTCAAGAACATTAAGTTTATTCACATCTATATATCTATCCTAATAAAAATATTTTTTTTGCTGTGATTTAAATTTTTTGTGTTAGATTTCATGATTTCTGTGCCTGAGTTTATATAGTTAAATTATAGTTGAACTTCGACTGAACCTTTAAACTTCTACATTTCTCGTTCTATCGATTCAATAACAAGAGAATTTTGTTACAATACCTACATAGATGAAACCAAGTCTTTATATCATGTGACATATTAGGGAAGAGTAGAAAAAAAATGAAATAGTAATATGTATATTATATTATTCAAAATTGTCTTATACACGTGTTTTATGTCTTTACATGATCAAATGTGAAGGAAAGACATCCCATAATCTCTGGAAATTTCAAATATTATTATTGATTATTGATAGGCCCCTATGTCTATATTACATGAATGAAGTTAAAGTCTTTCATTCATCCCATTAATTCGTTCATTCTCTATCATGAGTCTTGAAATTTCGTCACATGAACATTCTTGTGTTTACCATTCCATTCCATAATTATTTTTGCTCGTCTCTTATAAGGCAAATAATTGGAATTACTATTTCCTTTTTGATTTTTTGAGACATACGTGGTGTTTTATGAACCAGAAGTAACACTACTGACTACACCATTGAAAATTGCTGGCCCTCATGGCATGTACCAAAACTATGTTAACTTAGAATTCATGTGTGTTTCGTGTGTTGTGTGGCGAACAGTGAATTATTCAAACAGAATCAACATACATCACTTGAAGTTCTTTCTAAGCTGATCAATCAATTAGAATCTGGAAACAAGAACAAGGATCTTTCAATAGGGACACGTGTGTAACAACCGTCTTTTCTAGCTTTTTTTTTTTTTTGTGTATCATGATATATGCGAGACCAAAAGTATAATGATTAATTCGTATATTGCAGAGGCAAAGTAAGCGACTCTCTCAAGCAAACTTGCTGCATTCTCATCAAAAGAAGTGTTTAATAGTAGTACAGGGATATCAGGTTAATGTTCAAATTGGTCACTCAAATTGATAATTCTACCAATTAAATGACATGTGTTATAAAATGATTGGTTGACAAATGACATGTCATCCAATCATTTTGTGACACATGGCATTTAAAGAAGACATGTCATTATCTGGTAGAAGGACCAATTTGATTGAAGATAATATCTCTCATGGACTAATATAATTAAGAAAATATTTGGGGGTTAATTTAAATAATGCAATATCTTTCAGGGACTTATTTAAACATTATCCCACCGGATAACATAAAGTTTTTATTAATTTTATAGTATTTAACTTTGATAGTAATTAAATTAGCAACTCATAATTAAATGAATAAATAGACAGTTCATTAAGTTAAAAAAAATATGTAGACTTATACAAAACTCATGACTCATCTATCCTTGAACACTTCTTAAGTTCTTAGCACCAATTACATCAAAATTATGACCCAAAAAAAAATTACATCAAAATTAAAACACAAGTACATGTATACACAACATCAAAATGATGGAAACAATTGCCTAACCAACTTAATTAAGTGTTTATTTCTTGTAGCCAATGTTAATTGGACAAGAACACAACACTACTGTTATTTGTCCCCCACTCTATTTAGGTTAAGGGTCCACAGTCATGTGATTTTCACGTGTGTGAGTTTCATATCATATCATATCATATTATCATGACAGTAACAATTTTTTTGGAAAATTTCTTAGAACTTTGATATTTTTTTGTGGAGTGAAGCAACCCATGCATGTCCCACTTGTGGTACCAACAACAAGTTAAGATTATATATATATATAATTCTTAAATGAATAAAGTTTAAATGCAACTTTTTATTTTTTAAAATATTAAAAAAATAATTCAATGAATTATTTATTTAAAAATCAGGAGAATTAGTTATGACTCTTAATTATTTTTCTAATTCGAGATATATATTTGGTGTTTTATGTAACTATATTTAAATTATGTTAAAATAATAAACTCAGTAAAATTTGTTTATTAATGAAGAGTTTGGATAATTTACATAAAATTCTATATTTAATTAATTTCCCCATATTATTTTAACCATGAAGGGGTTAACAATTAACATTATTATTAGTAAGGACCTTTGTGCGTGCTTGTGTTGCCTATGTAAGGACCTTTCTCATTTTATTTCTTAATGAAATAAATTCTACCTTTGAAAAAAAATAAGAAAAAACAAAGAAAAACGATAATTACCTAGAATTTCTCGTTTAGAAAATATTAAGAGAAAATAATAAGAAAGACCAGACCAATATTTTGGCGATTCTCTTTTCCATTTGAAAAATTATATTTGCATACCAAAATCAGCTATTAGTGTATAATATATATTGAAATACAAAATATATATGTAGTTTAAGTCGTTTTTAATGTGTATTTAATATTTAAATATATATTATACACTTAATGACTGATTTTAATGTACATCTAGCATAACTCTTTTTCATTTTTCATTTTTTTATAGTATTTTTCCCTTTTTTTTCCTCTAAATTTGTAATTCATCCTACTTTTTCTTTTTTTGGAGAGCTGTGTAATTCAATTTTTCATGGCTCATAATGTAAAGGGCCCAGTGACCAGTGTAGTATAGAATTGAAAATAAAAAATAGAAAAAAAATTAAAATACACCCACTGAACTACTGAAAGTGCACCCCACAAAGCATAAGAACTCATCAGTGCCACAATATTTTCAAATAAATGCAATGAACTGATGAGAGGATGAAAGAAATATATGTCCAATAATTTGTGGGGAAGTCATGTATATATGTTCATTGGAAAAAGAAAAACCATAGCTAGGGAGCTGAACCTCCATAAAAGAAAATTTAAATATGTACAAAATAATATTAATAATTAAAGAAATAATATACAATTGAATTATCTCTTTTGTGTAGTCAATTTAAAATGATATAGCATTATTAGCATATATACTATGGCAGCTCAAGTAGTAAGCAAAAGTGGTTCAAGATTGTAGAAAGTAGAAACATGCATGTATGTGATCATGAGCCAACTTCACTACTGCTTCAGTACTCTGAATATTGATTATTTTTGCAACAAAAAAAGTTGTGTATATATATATATGAAAATGAAAGAAATAAAGAAATTTTTTTTAAAAAAAAAAAAATCCAAAGATAAATTGTCAATTTTTTTACGATTATATTATTTTAATTATATTTAATATTTGTGATTAACTTATTATTTAATTTATAACCATTATTCTTTGTGCAAATGGTACTATAGTACCCATATATATAAAACAATAATTATATAGACTTTTGCAATCAAGTCTAAATATTTAATATAAGTAGTACTCTATCTGTTATCGTATCACATGCATAGTAGAATAACATTGAAATAAACGTAACAATAACATACACTAAATAGAAATCAAAATGATAATTACTAATTAAATACATTATGATTATTAATTAATTAGTGGGGGATCTCAATTATTTACAACTTATATATAATTGAGCATATATGTGAGCCTGCGTAATTCTGCAAAAGGCTTTTCTTTCTTTCACAAGCTTACTCATCCCTTAATTATTATTATTATGAACAACACAATTTGATAAAATAATTAAGCGTATATGCATGTATAATAATGCAGTGCTGCAAATTAAATAAAACTTACACGACTTTTCTTTAATATTTTATGCTTCAAAGCATGCAACCTGCCCCCACAACTTTGGCCACTCCATTCATTTCGGTATTGTGGGGGGAAATAAAAATTAAAGCAGCTCCTATCGACTTTTCATTTATATAATAATTGAACAAATTAAAGTGGGCATAACCGTATGTATGTATGCTTTATTCTCTCGAAAATAAAAAAGGGTCAAAGGATTGATGATATTGCAGGCATATCAAATTTCAAAGCTAATATTTTAACTTATCATGTCAATATTTAATCTATTATATCAATAATTAATGGAAAAAAAAACTTACAGAATAAATTAAAATAGAGATATTTTAAGTTCTACTAGATCAGATCATTCTTCAAAATAAAAAAGTTTTATCAAACCACTAAAAAATTATAAGAACCAAAAACCAAAAAACATATATTTTATAGAGACAAAAAATTATTTAACCCTAAAATTGTATATATTATTTAAAATAATTATACTAGTAATAATAATAATAATTAAATTGAATGATTACCATTTATAATAGTGAGTTAGAAAATTAATATAATCTTTGTGGGATATAATTAATTAAATGACAATATAAAGCTTTTTGAAAAATATTAGTTGATTGACCAATAATATTTTTGTTTTCACATTTGAGTTATACATAATATATTGTCATTTAATTAAAATAACTATTCTTACCTATTATATTCGCTGTCTCTTATTACTTATTATTAGAGATTTTAAATAGGTTACACTATAATAATTTATTTAAATTAAATTGTATATTTTAATTTTAAATCATTTTCTGATCAAAGACTATATAACATATTATAATATGCATGGATTCCACTATTGCCGTCTCTTATTAGAGATATTTCCGGAGATTAACCAATTTTTTATTAATCGTTCATATCATCATGTGACTAAAATTGTCACTTATTATGTGTTTATACTTTATGAAAGATTAATGCTCCAAAATCCAAATGATTCATGATAGTGAACGAGACGAGTATTCTTTACACAACGTGCCAAAAAGTTAGGTTAATTAATTAATTAATTAATTAATAATTTAATTTATTAAGAAACGCTCCTAAGTCCTAACAACAGCTGCAAATTAAAGATCGATCGATAAGATCAAAAGATTTAAAAGGTAGCAAACGTTGGAAATGAAGGGATAAGCTCTGCTTTGTTGTGGTTATTTTAAGTAAAATAGAATATTTTATGGTATATTTATTTGGATAATCTTCTCTGTCCCATATGAAGGGAGAGATACATATATATCCCACTAAATTAGTTGTGATAATTACAAACAAAATAATCCAATTGACACCTAATTAATTAAACCTATCACATGACAATTAAGTTGTGATATATCTTCAAGAACTCTCAATGATGATTCATTTCCCATTTGATCATCTTATACTTAATTAGCCTAACAAGAAAAAGAATACATCACTACTACTATTAATATTTGATGATAATTGATAAGATTTATTCTTCCCTCACTACATACACTTGCATCATCATCATCATTATTAGTCTTAGGTGATGTTCGAATTTGAAATCTCTTACAACAGATGAAGATGATATTATTTCAGCTAGAAATTATTATTATAATTTTTTTATATTATTTTTCCCCTTTTAATGACTCATTGCCATTGCTTGATAAATCTTCATAAGTTTAGGTGATCTGATCATCACACTTATACTAATTAATTAACAAGGATATGCATGCATTATGGAAGTCTAAGCAAAGTAATAAATTGATTAAGTAATAATTAACTAGTGGATATGATTTATTTAAATTTAGAATTAGAGGCAGATACAAATGGGTCAAACTTCTTACAGATTAGGGCTCATCAGCTTAAAATTAATAAAATTAACTTGAGCTTATCTATAAGAAGAGAGATTAATAATTTTTAAATTCAAAATCTAGCTTATCATCAAGCTTGCGTTAAACAAGATGTAAATAGATCAGATCAAGTTATTGGATATAAAATTAAGTAATTTTTAAAGCTTAATAATATAAGTTAAGCATGTTTAATTAGTCGTACGAACATATGGCTTAACTTTATTTATTTATTTTTTTGGTGACAGCCTTAAGTTTAATTTGAATGTTGAATTAATATATTAATACAAACTCTTATTACAAACTTTATTTCATACCCTACCTACCTATGTAGGATTATTAAGTACCGGTCAACAAAATTCTTAATTGAAACTTGATTATATTAATTTTCATTTAATTTTCTTAATTGAAACTACAACAAGATTCTTCTAATTTTCTTTGTCTTTTTGTTTTCCCGAGCATTAATAACATCTTTTGGTACATTTTTTAGTTTATGAGCCAAATTAATAGTAAAAGTAATGGATCATGAATATTATTAAAGCCGTAAAAAGAATAGTGTATAAGATATTAGAGATAATTTGAGGAAATTTCAACGGTGTTATTATTGGCAAAAGTAAAAATAGATTTTCTCACGTGGTCTTAGCTCCCCTATGAATTATGAAGATGAAGATTAGGAAAATCTACACGCAACTCTTGGGAATTGGGAGTTTGAAACATGAGATAGATTCATTCACTAATGTTAGATAGATAGTAATAGCACAAAGTTTTCAGTATGTCGGCATATGGATAAACGTATAATTTACAACCTTGATTTTAATTAAAAAATATAAATTATATATATAAATCAAAATCAACAAATATAAATATATATACTTGATTTACTATTGTACTTGTTGATTTGGACAGTCGCCCATGTTTGCACAACTCTCAACTATGGGAAGCATCTTTCCTGTTATATGGAATTGAGTGATAGATAGCGGTTAAGTTAGTACCGATAATTTTAATTATAAAATATTTATTATTAAAATTAATTTAAGATTAGTGATTAAAAATATTATAATATTGATACTTCGAAACATTTAATTTATTTTTTAAGTGATATATGCTTTTTAATTATTCATCTTATAGGAAACAGTTTAGGTATAATTGAAAATATGGTGTTCCTATATTTTTTATAAGAAAATTTATAGAAAGAATATAAATTATATTTATATTATTTTCTTAATAATATCATTTCTTCTGTATGTAGTTTTTTAAAATGAATGAAAAAATATATATGAAAAAATTAAGAATAGACAAAAGTATACGATATGAATTTCGTTTTTTATTTGGTCTATTTTTTTTATGTTGTAAAATTTATTTATATTTTTTATATTTTCTTTTTTATATATTTATTTTTAATACTAAAAATGAAATACATACAAAAAATATAAAAAATAGTGCATATATTATTACTGATTGAAAGTGTTTCTTAAATTTTTACAGTAATTAATTATTATAAAATAATTAACACGAAAATAAAAATAAATAAATAAATAAATAATTATCAAATAGTATAGAAAACGAAATTTTGTATTTTATAGGAGACAATAGAATTTCTCTTTGGACAAAATAATAATAAAACGAGAGAGTGAATTTTTTTTGGTGACATTTTTTATTTTTTGGTGACACGAGAGAGTGAATCTTTAATTCTTTATAAACTATTTTTCTCAAGTGTGATAAATTTAATATACAGATGTTAAATAAGACTTTTATTTCTATATTAAAATTAGTCAATAAAATTAGTTACTATATATTTATAAATACATGTGTAATGTATATATAATTTTATTATTTTAATATATATATTATATTTTAACATATATTATATATTAATAATTAATTTTAAAAATTAATTTTAATGTGTAAATAACATAATTTAATATTAAATGATATAGAGAATACATATATCTTTTTATTTGCACATGCATACATTAAAGATCAAACACTATGAATGTATCATAAAAAACACCACATATAATTGAAAAAACAAAATTGAGAAAATGGAAAGAAGCGCGTGATGTCAGACTCACACACCATACAATGATTCATCATAGTTTCATACGTGTCTGTTCCGTTGCGGCGACCTTACATATTAACAATACTTCCATTGACACGTGTACGGTCGTCACGCCACCGCACGAGAACGCTGCATCAATCGCCATCAACGTCGTTCACCTACGAAGCTTCACCCGCCACGTGTAAGCTTCTCATTCGTCATTCTTTGCTATTCACGGAGCTTGAACTTTCATTTGTTCGTTCTTATGTATAGTACCTCCACCAATAGCAAATTAGACAAATTCATTTTTAAAATTTCCATCATATAAAAATTTTTAGAAAATGTTTTCGAGTAAAATTATTGGATCAGTGTACATTATTAAGTACTGAAATGCATGCATCCAAAATTTTATATTATAGTATGAATTTATTTTTTCAATTATATTAAATATAAAATATGCATTGAGAATATTTAAATACAATATTTATTCGTATACGAATACATAATAATAATTTAGTAGTCAATTTTAATATATATATATATATATAATATTTATTGTTAATTTTTACATGAAGTAGAAAAATACTCTTCCAATAAAAAAGGAAAAAAGAAACTCTGCCCAAACATAGGTTTATATAAATAAATAATTTCTATACTTTTATCTAAACAAAAAACCCTAATTTTCCTTTATGTTACAACAAATTAAAAATATGAAAACTAAACTTGTGCCGATATGCATATAATTTTTTAAAGAAAGTTGGAGTAGTTATTTACTATTGTAGGATGAGTTATATAATTTTTTTTAATTAAAGATGATAACATGAAATTATTTTGCATTCTTAATACATGAAGATATTATTAAAAGAAAAAACTCAATTATTTTTCTCCTTATAGTTTTTTTAACTAATTTTTAAAATTTGAATAAGACAAAGTAATCAAGTTTGCCTTCCTTTGCATGTTAATTAATAAGGAATGATGATTGAGTGGACTAAACATTGAATTCTAGTTGGCAAATTAGGTGATTAGTATGTGGTTAGATAGAACTTTGCTTCTAAGAATAAGAGAATATGCCCTTAATATTTGATGGTTGTTGAAAGGCTTCCACTAGCAACAATAATTATTATTATTTTTTTCTTACAATTTTTTAAGCAAAATATCTTTGCCCACTAATAATAGCCCAATATATATATATATTTTAAAATAGAGGAGCTACAAGACAAACAACAATATGGTTTGCTGGTTGGCCAGCCTCAATATAAAACTATTTATTTATTTCTTAAAACTATTCAAGTAATCAAGTCACTCTAGCTATGTAACTCACATAATAATAATAATAATAATAATAATAATAATAATAATAATAATAATAATAATAATGGTGCCAATAATTTTATTTGTAAATTAAAATATATTAAAATTAATTATCAGTGTATAATACATTTTAAAATATAAAATATGCATTAAAAATAAATTAAACAATACATATATTTTTGTACATATATTATACATAATGATTAATTTTAGTATACATCTAACATAATTCTAATGGTACCTCTATGTTCAAACGCATCTTGAAAATTTCAGAATTTGTTATTGGTTCTTATGTGTGGCGATTTAAGAACTCAAATTTGTGTTTGCAATTAAGGAGGAGTTTTATTTGTTATAATATTTCCTATAAAATAGTTTAATTTTTAATCATAAATTGTGATGTCAAGTAACATGCGAACTAAATAGAATTTACAAATATATATATTTTAATAAAAATTATATTTTATATTTAAATAATACTAGGCATCTTTTCAAATAAGGTTATGAGCCTATTCCAATTAAAAAAATAGCGATATTTTTTGTTGTTGTTCATTACTTCATTTTTAAAATATAAAAAATACTTTTTTTAGCATATAACATTTCATTTTTTTTTATCAATAAGTGAAATTTATATACTTTTTAAATAAGAAATTTTTATTAAAAAAGTGTAAATTTCTCTATGTATTTCCAATATAGCCAATTATTTTCTTTTATGAAAACTTATTCCAAATTAAAGTTAAAGCTTGCATTCAGATTCATCATATAAAGAAAATCTTTAATTTTCTTTGATTTTGTTAATGTACCTATTTTGGCCTACAGCATGGCACCCTAACAATTAAAAACTAAATCATTTGAATTTAAATTTAAATTCATAAAAATTAAATATATAAATAACAATATAATAAAAAAAAATTGGAGAGAATAATAATTAGGTCACCATCAATTTCAAGAACACAAGTTTATAAAAGAAGCGTCTCACAACGCATTTTGGGATTTCTCAAATTTCTCTCATCACTCTCTCTCTCTCTCTCTCTCTGAATTTCTCTCCAATTCTTGTTCTTGTTCTTGTTCCAATTTTCTATCTTCATTGCAGCCACAGAAAAGAGAAAACCAAAACACCTATCATCATTCTCAAACCCTTTACCAGGTAAATAAATTCAGATACCCTTTTTTTTATATGCTTATTACGCATCATGATATCAAAGTTTGAAACTTTAGTCGCTTTTTAGCTCAATTTGATTTGATTTGTTTCTTGACAATACCGCACACTATAGCTTCTGAGCTTCCAAATCAATGTGCAATTTCTGGGTTTTGTTGGAAAATTATTCAGGTTGAGTCATAATTTGAGTGAGATAGTTCTTGTTAAAGTTTTCTTCTCAAAGATTCAAGAAATTTTATGCTAAATGGAATAAGGGAGTTATTTCTTATTTTTAATGTAATCATCTTGAATGGCAATTGCTTAATTTTGATGCTTCTTTGCTTGTGTTCATTGATTGAATTTTTGTGTTATGAACTTATGATATTGCACACAATTTTATTTACATTCTTACTAATCAAATAACCATAAATCAAGGATAAAAAAAAAATCTATTTAATTGATAACATATATACAGTGTTAGTGTTCTTATGTATACCAGCTGTTTGATTATTTGATTCAGTCAGTTTGGTTGCTTCTGCATAGCACACTGCTATCTTTAGTTTGGATCTATTCATTTTTTGAAGCCAAATTACTTGTGTCAATATTCAAGTTCACAAACTAGGAACTAGGAAGATTATATTCTATAAAATTATCCAGAAAAGCCACCTGAATGCTGAAGTTATGAGATTTGATCTTTGTACCACCCAGGTTTTTGGCATGTATGCATTCAACCATATGTCCATAAATATTAAAAGAAAGTAAGATTATGATAGCATAGTATGTTGTTATTTGATTCATATACTTGATCTCACCACTAAGCAGAAGGCTTAGCTATTTCTGTTGTCTGTTCCAATCAACCATAAGTCCATAACGTTTTGTATAGCTTATATATTCACAAATTTTGTATAACTTATGTTACTAAATCTTTTCTTTCTTTCTTTCGTTCTTTCAGGTGTGCCTACTAAATTTTGCTGCTGTGCATAGTTGAATGTTAACAAGGCTCTGCTTTGTTTCTTGATAGTTCTTCAAAGCTTTTTAAGTTCATCTTCTTCAGTATTCTCTAGCGTCAATTCAAAACCAGGGAATGCTGAATGATGTGCTTGCAAGTAAATAGTTCCTTCTCAGAGGTTTATGAGGCTTTGGCTCCATCTGGGCTAGCCTTGTTTATCCTTGATGAGATTGGGAGTTCAATCCACTGCCAACATCTATTTTTTGCACATGTGCCTGTTGCCGGAAATCTCAGTAGCTGTTCAATGCCAGAACATGAACTTTGTGAAGATGGTTGATCTCAGAGCATCTTCTTAATTGTTCATCCCATTTTGGTCACTTAAGTACGTCTACATAGTGTATTCTAGCACTGATTTCAGCATCCCGTAAAGGTCTCACCGGAAATGGAACAAAAAGGAAGCGTGCTTATGCAGCGATACGAACTAGGGAAGTTGTTAGGCCAAGGAACCTTTGCGAAGGTCTACCATGCTAGGAACCTTGCAACTGGCATGAGCGTAGCCATTAAGGTAATCGACAAAGAGAAGATATTGAAAGTTGGGATGATGGAACAGATTAAGTGTGAAATTTCTGTCATGAGACTAATTCAACATCCACATGTGGTTGAGCTTTATGAAGTAATGGCCAGTAAAACCAAAATCTACTTCGTCATGGAGTATGCAAAAGGAGGTGAACTCTTCAACAAGATACTTAAAGGAAAACTCAAAGAGGATGTTGCCAGGAGATACTTTCAGCAACTGATTAGCGCAGTTGACTACTGTCACAGCCGGGGTGTGTGCCATCGAGATTTGAAACCAGAAAATCTACTGCTGGATGAAAATGAGAACTTGAAGGTTTCAGATTTTGGATTGAGTGCTCTTGCTCAATCTAAGCACCAAGATGGATTACTCCATACGACATGTGGTACACCCGCCTATGTTGCTCCGGAAGTGATAAACAGAAGGGGTTATGATGGGGTGAAAGCTGATATATGGTCGTGCGGGGTAATCTTGTTTGCTCTGTTGGCTGGTTATCTTCCATTCCAGGATAAAAATCTGATGGAGATGTATAGGAAAATCGGTAAGGCTGAATTCAAATTTCCTAAGTGGTTCGCACCTGATGTTCGCCGGTTGTTGTCCAAAATCTTGGATCCAAACCCAAGGACAAGGATATCAATGGCCAAACTCATGGAAAGTTCTTGGTTTAAAAAGGGGTTAGACAAGTCTGTGATTACTGCAACCGAAAACAAAGAACTAGCCCCTCTGGATGCCGAAGGTGTTTTTGACTCATGCGAGAACTGTCCAATTGTGAAGCCCAAGAAAGAGCAGGAAAAGCCTTCCAATTTAAATGCTTTTGATATCATCTCTTTCTCATCTGGCTTTGACTTATCTGGTTTGTTTGAGGATACCGAGCAAAAGAAAGAGGTCCGGTTCACATCTAACAAGTCCGCATCGACCATATTCTCTCAGCTGGAAGATATTTGCAAGCGCTTTCGGTTAAAACTGAAGAAGAAAGACAGAGGTTTGTTGAATCTGGAAGGTTCCAAGGAAGGCAGAAAAGGGATCTTGGGCATTGAAGCCGAGATTTTCGAGATAACCCCACAGTTCCATCTGGTAGAGTTGAGAAAGTCCAATGGCGATACAATGGAGTACAAGAAGCTTCTTAAACACGACATTCGGCCGGCACTCAAGGACATTGTCTGGACATGGCAGGGAGAACAACCACCACAACATGAAGCAGTGCCGGAAGAGCAACAGCAGCAGCCTCATGTTGTGCCTAGTTAGGTGTTTGATGTAATATGCAAACTACTTGAGTATTGTTTTTTTTTTTGCCTAGGGTGTTTTTATGCTTTAAGCTTCATTTTGTTATGATCTTGGTCAAGTCCCCTTGTTAATTTGACATGTAGTCATAGAAATAAGGTGGCTAGTTCAATCTTCAATCTCCTCTTGTACAGATTGTATAACTGAATTGCAAATTTGACCAGTTGGATCTTAATATTTCTCACCATCCTGTGTTCTTTCAAATGAAATTTGCTGCATTTTGAAGCTTATGGCTTACTGAAAGCACCATCATAACAACCTCAATGCTTATATTTTTTTATAATCCAGTGATAAATGAGATCCCGAAATTAATGGGTTTTATCGAATTGATTTCCGTATTTTCAATTACGTTACTTAGTCCCCCGTTTTACATAGACCAATTCGGTGTAACTCTCCAATCTCACGTATCTAAAGGAGTTTAACTCCATGGTTCATATTATTATAGTAAAGATATTTGGGTGTTAAAAAATTAAAAAACAGAAAACTATATTATTTTTTCAACTTGATGTGGAAGTTCATGTAGCAAAATAGTGAATGCCAGGTCAACAAGCAATTGAGACCATTCATGATGGGTTTAATTAATTATTATTCTTCAACTTTTAATATATCAACCTTAATTATTTTTTTTTAGTGAGGCAACAGTCATCAGATGAAAAGAAATTTATGAAAACTAAATAAATGTGTCAAGATTATAGTGACAATTTGCATTGCTATTTAATATATAGCCTTGAATTTAAGCAATTTATAAAAACTATTGTTCAGCATTCAGCAATCTTTACCAAAAGATTCTCCCATAAACAGCTTGGTATATATGATATTAATTATAGCAAAACCAATACCCCACAACCTCAGCATGAATTCAGCACCTTTGATTTGAAACATGGAAAACAATGCACAAGAATTCATAATAGTGACGTCTTTTCTTGGTTCAGCCCACAAATTCTTAGAAACAATGGGTGCAATGTTGATTATTATGTAACTTTAAAACATCGTTTTCAAGCTAGATCAAGAGGGAAATCAACTACCGCATTTAGTTTTGGTTAGAAAAACGTTCATAGGTACACAAGATAATAGAGTTTGCAAGGCAAAAGAATTTGAAAATGAATATACAAGACATTTTCAGAAATTAAACATGGTAATTATTAAAAATTAAAAAACAGAATATTGTTCACAAAACTAAATATGCTCATATATTTTTTCCTGACTACTTATGATATATTTCAATCCAATAGATTAAAACTAATAATTCTTCACGAATGAGAGCTCAATCAATCATGACACGACATCTGTTTAAAACAAGTGAATTAACCACTTCACTCATCTAAGTTAGATAAATACAATCGTATATCTAATCTATCATCACTATCTTTTTGTTTATTCTAAATCTTTGGAGTCTTATATTCAGTTTTTTTTTTTTTAATTCAGAGTTTATTAATTTTAGCCAAATATGTGATTTCTTTTTTTCATTTTCTAAATCAACTTTATTTTAATAGTGGGCCTGAACATAAATAGGCCTTCCAAAAAACTGTTTATGGGCTGGTCCCTTAAATACAATGAACACAAAAAAGAATCCAATTTAGTTTGGGCCGGTCCGGGACAAAAAATATCCAATCTAAGTAAAGAATCTAGCCAGACCAAAAAAAAAAGAGTAAAGAACCCTAGCTATATAGTTTCTCAGCTTCAGTTTCTGAGTTCTCAGTTGCCAATTTCACATACCTGCTCTGCTATTTTCCATGGTGCGATTCTCTTCATTCATCTCTCTCTCTCTCTCTCTCTCTGATGTAAATGCCTCACTGTGTTCTGTTCTCGATTGCAGGCTCCAAAGAAAGATAAGGCTCCTCCACCGTCTTCCAAGCCCGCCAAATCTGGAGGTGGCAAGCAGAAGAAGAAGGTCCCTTTTCCTTTCTCAATTTTCACTTTTTCCCCTATAAATATTGTTTCTTTATGTGATTGTTATCACGATTGATGCTACAGTTTAGGGTTTACTTTAGTTTAATTTATTTATTGTGATATGTGATAATTAGGGTTTTGTGTTGAGCTAAATCATATTTAGTTATATCGAAAATCCGAATTTGATGTTTTGATTACGTAATTAATGAGTTTCTAAGGTTGAGAATTTTGATGTGGAGTTAACAGAAGTGGAGCAAGGGAAAGCAGAAGGAGAAGGTGAACAACCAGGTGCTGTTTGATCAGGCTTCATATGACAAGCTCCTCTCTGAAGCACCCAAATTCAAGCTCATCACTCCTTCCATTCTCTCTGATCGTTTAAGGGTAACTCTATCTTTCTTTTGTCTTTACTTGTTTGAATAGATTCATTGTTCATGCTGATTGAAAATAGATAAAGTAGATGAGGATTTGTATTTGTTTTGATGTGTGTTCTGTAATCTGTAGTAGGATCAGAGTTGTTGGTTAGGTTGTGATTTGGTTAGGTCTAATGTGTGTTTTATTCTATCGATCTATTAAGTATTAGCATTCTAAGTTTGTAAGTTTAGCACTAATCCTGGTTGTGTTGCTGTTAACTTGCATTTTTTGCTGCTAATCCTAAGAAGCTTGTTTTATGCAGACTGATTGGCATTTATATATGGTTAATATTTTTTGAAAATCACTTTTTTATACATCAAACACTCGTGACACCCATATAAAAATACGTTTGTTATGAACCCTAAACCCTAAATTATTACTTGATTAACAAAACAAAGACAATGCGCGTGTTGACGGTTAAGAACATACTGGTGTCAAAATAATGTTTATTATAAAAGGTGTATACGTCACTGGAATTGATGTTTTTTGTTAGTAAGTTTCAGTATCGTAAGAGCAGTTGATAGCCTATTATAAGAAGATCAAGGCAATTGACTTGTGTGTTAGATATCCTGTGCTTGGTATCTTGTTGCTTCTACTTCATGATTAATCTATACTTTCAATTTGTTATTGATTTATGGTTGTCAATACTATACTACTTCTGTTTCTTCAAACTCAATCCCTAAACCCTAATACTATCTAGATTTGGTTTTCCTGTTAATTTTGATTAAGATTGTTGGTTTACATAAACATTGTGCTACATAAACAATGTTGTATCCTGTCCAAACCAAAGAAGTCATTAATTTCCTTTCACCGTACAGATTAATGGATCACTTGCAAGGAAGGCTATAAGAGAGTTGATGGCTAGAGGTTCAGTCCGGCTAGTGTCCGCTCACGCGAGTCAGCAGATTTACACTAGGGCAACAAACACCTAGATGTAGTACTTGCAAGATCAGTGAAGAAAGTTTTGTTTCAGTTTGAAATGAACCTCATACTAGACTAATGTTGAATCCATGAAGTTTATCTTTTGTTCCTTTGATAATATATGGCTTTCATCAGTTTTCCAACCAACTTATTACTGTTACGCCGTGCTTACTATTTTGTTAATTTCTCAATAAGCCTTAGTATTAAACTTATTTTAATCTAAAAGTGCCAACAGTAAATTATATCAATTAATCTCATGATATTTCTGTTTAAAATATAATTTTGTGTAAACTTTATGTAGAGCCCGCTATTAACCTATTCTAAAAAGCTCTCCCAAGTTCTAATTAAATCAAATGAATCAAAAAAATTTTGAACTATTATATTTATTGATTAAAAAGTATTAAAACTACAGGATCTGATTGATATTTGAGAGTAAACTACATAAATTTGCTGTGCAGTGACGCGTTTAAGCAAAGAAAGATAGCACTTCGAATACAAACCCATACGCAAAATGGTGAAATATGTTCAAATTACCTGCTTTTGGAAATTTAGAACACATGAATTAACAATTCTTCTAAATAGTCAGCATAGAATGCGCAACTTTGCATTAAAAATAGGAAGACAATTCTTAGATATATTAATTAATAATAAGGTGTACAAATATTAAATCCGACCTTAGCTCAGTTGGTAGAGCGGAGGACTGTAGTTGGAAATAACAGACATCCTTAGGTCGCTGGTTCGAATCCGGCAGGTCGGAAATTTTTTTTTTATTCATTACTATTATTGTTTTGATACCTTTCTTAAAATTGCCTCATGCAAAAAATATTATACACTTAATTCATATTTGATTATTAATACGAATCTTATTTGATTATATCATTTATAAAATCCTACGACGTTCATTATAAAATCTTATTACAAATGTGATTAGCGGCTGATTTTTATACCCATGAAACATGTGGTTGAAGTATTTATTATATAACTCGGTTCAAATTGATTTCTTATTCAACCACGATCAGAACTCCAAACTAAACAACGAACGCCCAATCAGAATCACGTTCCTTAATATCCTTCATTTTAAAAGTTTGATTCATTCATAATTCAATCCAATGTAATTAGACATAAACCGACATTGTTTATATCTAACTCGTTAGGATCAAATTGAGGCTGCATTTTTAATTGGACCAGTTTCTTAGTTTGACCCATTAAAGTAATCTTTTTTTCCAATTTTGGTAAAGACAGTTAATAAGAGGATCAAAGGATTAAAATCTCTTATATAAAATGAAGAGTCGCATAAACACATTGGTATTACACAGAAACATACCTACCAATTTCTCCATGTTAGTAACAACAGTTCATATTCTATTTCTTTTCTTTTCTTTTTAAATTTGAAGATCACTGAGACGAACGAGTGGAAATGTGAGGCACCATTCTGCAAAAATGGGGCCACCTCTCTTGTTAGATGATGATGATGTTACCTGGAACGAACACTAAGGCATGCAGATTCCAACATGTATTCCCTATGGATGCTAACGGTTATGTAAACATCAATCTCCCTTCATAAAGAAGAAAGGAAGATACAATACGTTCAGTAATTTGCCTCTAACAACAGTTATGGTTTATCAAGTCCCTCATAACCCTGTCACTATCCTCTTTCTTTCTATTTTCTTTCCTTTTCTTTTTCAATCAAATCACCAAAATGACTGTACATCTGAGGATGGATGTAAACTGCCATTATGGGGCCTTGCAACAGGCGACTTCCCTACGCTCTCCACAGAACCATGTACAGGCCATTCCTTTCTGCAAGTTAAACAAATACCGAAATCCGTTAATAATAATAATAATAATACATGTTGAAACAAGATAAAAATACACACCACAAGTTATGCATAATCTAGAAAGTAAAGATAGATTCGACACACAAGACATCATCGATTCACCTCGCCTCAGTTTCAGATTGTGATTAAACAAAAAAAAAAAAATAACAATTTGCTACTCTGGATATCCTCTGAAGGACAATAACATGGATAGTTTTATAACCAGACAATCAGCTTTGTTCACAACTTAGTTAAGCCTATATCTAGTTGCACTTGCAATACGCCTTTTGTTCTCCAACACTCAAGCTAAAAATATCGGCTTCGACAATGCTTCATGCTTATTTGAAATGAGAATCAAGAAAAATGAAGAATCAAGAGTTGAGCAAGTCATTTTGTGTATTCATACATACATATCAAGAACATTTTATTCGTTAATATACTCAGGATTAGCAAGAGTTCAGCAAATTATACTCTCTTGACTGAGTCAAGTTATCAATTGGCAATCTGTAACTCAATAACAGCCTACTGACAAGGCAGATGCTATGCGAATATTACATACAAGGTTAACATTGTAGAAACCACTTAAACAGACTTTCCCACTGCAAAGTATCATCATCTTTATAAGATGAGTCTCTATAAAAACAGAAAGACACAACTTACTCACAAGCATGTCATTAATCAATCTTTAGAGTTCGACATGAGTAAAACCAAATGAGAGGTTTATTTAGCATCATCAATTAAACTATTCTACAAACAACACACATCATCTAGCGGGCATTCCAAATTAGCTAAATAGAAGGGGATAAAAAACAAGGTAACAGATATTTACTCACTTGGACCAACTGTTAGCTGGAGAATTCTCAACCACACGGCTGCCAGCAGAACCACTTGGACTCCCATATATTATTTCATTCTGAGTAGCATCATCCTGAGCTTTAAGGCCGCCTGACAATGGTGGAAAAAAAGCACTCTGTGACCAAGGATCATAACCACTTGAACCAGTAACAGGGCTGAATGTGCCACTACTATGCCCATTGGGAATAAAAACACTTTGGGGAGAATGGGATATGTTATCATCTTTGTTAAAAAGAGAAGCCATAGTCTTCTGAGATGATGATGGAAGCACAAAATCATCCTTGTTCGGTACATTTCTTTGCGAGGGTAAAAGCCAGCTACCAGGGCCACCAACCAAACCTAAACCTAAACTTTCCTGACCTAGCGGTGGGGTACTCCACATCTGCCATGTTCCCTTCTCACTTGTAGCTACATTGTCCAAAGGAAGTGCATTATCTTGGGCATTGGGAGTACTTGGAAACCGATTAGAACAGCTATGCTTCTCTCGGGACAAGGGTGACTCAATTGGAGACGGTTTACTGACTTCAGAACTAGCAGTTATGTTTTTTAAAGACTGAGGCTTTGATACTTCTGTGTCTGATACAAAGGGACTTCCCTGGTCTAACTGAAACTCTTGGATTGACTGGGAAACAGGCCCCAGCAAGGATACTGGATCAAATTCATTAAGTGATGTCGAAACAGGCCCAAGCAAGGACACTGGATCAGGAATATAGCAGGGATCTTCAAAAAGCTCTTGTTCCTCATGCCTATAATCATGTGGTTTGTTCCCAGTAGGTGAGAACCTGGGTTCAATAGCAGGAGAAAAACCAAGACTACTACTACTAGTTGTTCCATTTGGAAATGTGGAAATATTAAATGGTGATGGAAGACCAAAATGGATTGGATTATTAAAAGATTGTGTAACTGGTGGTGAAGCAGATAACTGAGGGCTTTTGATGTCTGCTTGAGTCTTGGAATTTGGTCTACATATTACATTCGAATTTGAGGGTTGAGGAGCAGATGAGCCACGAGTAAATAACTGCTGCCATGACATTTTAGGTGCTGACCATGGCTTTGGTTCTGGAATAACCTGCAGGGAACAGCCACCATGGTAATGCATTTTTCTTTATGGACCAGAAAAAGGACTACATAAGATCACTATAATCAATGAGCAATTAGGTATTAATATTAGCTAGATTGTCTTACAGAATCTGTTCATAAACTGCAGAATGATAATTAAGAATATGAATAAACAACTTCTAGTTCGTTGCCAATTTGTATATTCAACCTCAATATTAGGAAATCCCCACCCACCCCAAAAAAAAAAAAATAAAGTTTACCTAAATACATTAATCTTCATCAAAGGCAATATTAACGGCATAGAAAAAGGGATAGAAAGCAAAAGAACTTACAGAATGAGAGATATTCCTTTCATCTCCGTTCAAATTGGATTTCGCAGTTGAACGATCAGGAAGACCAACATCTCTCCTGCTGGAAGAAGTATGAACATGATCTACAGAACTGTTAAACTTGTTTTCTTTTAAAACAGTGGTAGGAACATTAGTACCCCTTCCAAAACCAAGTGCCTTTGAAGAAGACAAAAGTGTACCCCGCATACGATCAAGATATCTTGTTCCAGTACTTCCTCTGTTATAATTGTTCACAACAACATTTTTACTATGTGCATTGTCTGTACTCTGTCCCTTGCCACTCTCTAACCCAGATTTCTGATGCTCTCTACGATCAGTATCACTCTTTTTATCAAAGTCCCGCTTCCGATCACTTTCCTTTCCAGCTTTCTTTTCTAATTCTTCTACATCAGAGTTGCTCTTACTAGACCCCTTGTCTTTCTCTCTTCTTTTTTCCTGACGCTTCTTTTCGGTTTCTTTCCTACTTTCTTTCTCCTTACTGGATTGTGATGATTTACTCCGATCTTTTTCAGCTTCCACTTTCTCATCCCTCAGTCTTCTACGCTCCTCGACTAACCTTGCAACCTCCTCCCTCTGCTTCCTTTCCTCCTCCTCAAGAAGTTCTTTCTCTAGCCTAGCCTGTCTTTTCTCCTCTGCCTTTCTCCGTGCTCTTTCGCCTCTACTTTCGTTGAGGCTTCCCCCGTTCTCACCCCGCTTTGCTAAAAGCGCCCGATGTTCAGCATCGGATGAACATTCTTCTCTTGAACTAATTCTAAATGCCTTTCTCCAGAGCCATCTAATGCTCAAGAAAAAAGATGTCAAAAGCTTGCAAATAAAAAACAAAACACCAGAATATGACCTCTCCGTCAAACAATGCTCATCTCCAAAAAGACCAGCATTCCCATTTGTCCTCCAATTGCTTGCATTACTCGGAATAGAACTGCCAACCCAATTGCCATTCTCCAGCCAGTCCTGACTACACATCCACCCATTTTCAGACCAAACCTTACTATTCAATATCTTGCCACTTTTTCCAACCAAATCCTTGACTAAACCAGCATTTGAAATCCCCAATCCAGGCGGCACAGGCAAGTCTAAAACTGGTCGCTTTGAAATATGCCCACAATACGAACACATAAACCGACCCCCACCAGGGTTCTGATCCCTATACGGATTCAAGCAGTTACGACACCGCCTAGTAGCTGTCTTCCTTAGCTTTTGCATTTCTATGGCCTCAAACCTCTTCCTCTCCCTAAGCCGTGCATTCCTCCGCACCCGCCACGCAGACAGCTGAGGCATCAAAATCTCATACCAAAAGAGTGTAATCAGCAACACAAATACACAAGCCAGACGAGGTGAAGTAATCTCGAACCTAAAAGCAGGTGGAAGGAGCTGAGAAAGTGCCCACAGACCAATTAACGGAATAACCAACCAAGGTAGCATTGTAGCAACCCGGCGAGACCACTTCTGAATCACACAAAGTATACACATTATACTCTAACCCACGCCAATCTTCCCCGTCTCGAATCAAACCCTAGGAACAACCCAAATTCAACCTCCCAACCAAAATAAAAAATCAATGCTTTCGAGAAAACCCTAACCCTACTTATCCTTTTCTTCCTTCTTCCAAATCAATATCCAACACAGTTCAACGCAGAAACTTCAGAACCCTAAAATTCCAAACCCAAAAACACAAAACAAAAAATTTCAGAATCACTCGTGTTAGAAATGAAACAAAAAAAAAAGTTTAACCTATTGCTATTGCATCGATAGTTCGAAACGCGAAAACAGAAATTGAACGAAGAATTAGCAATAGCCAAAAATAGAAAAGGGGAAAACGATTCGGAGCTTCAGCTACGGCGATTACGGCAACAATCAAAAGGTACATGGAATAGAGGAGCCGAGCACTTACGAATTCGGCGCCCATGGCGGAAACTCGTTAAGAGAGAGAGAAAATCAATGGAAGCGAAATGCGATTGAAGAAGAAGCACCGGAGAACGGGTTCGGGGCTGAGTCGACTCGTCCGATTCGGGTCGGAGCCTCCGTTCGGCGTGTTTCGAATTTTTTTAGAGAGAGAAAGTGTGCGAATGAAGAGAGAGAAAAGATAGATAAGAAGAGAGAGAGAGAGCGAAAAGACAATTGTGAAGAAGAAGATGAAGAAAAATATAACTAAAAAATAAAATAAAATAAACAAAATAAAAACCAAATCCAAATAGAATAAGCTGTGCTTTGACACCAAAAAAAAAAGAATAAGCTGTGCTTTGTGATATTGAACCCGGTTGGACCAGTGACGGTGAACCGGACCATGTCTTAATCTGATATTTTCTACTGCAATGACTTGTACGGAAAGGCAAAATTGCAAGTGAAGAGGCAGTTCTAACTTTTAATAAGGAAAAAATATTTAAAAATAAAAAATAAAAAAAGGAGTGTGCTCATAATAATCCAAATAAGGATTAAGATGGATTATGCAATTTAAAAAATAAAATAAAATTTACACTCTTTCTTTTACTATCTTTGCTTTGCTGAATAGTAGTGAGTGGGGGTAATAAATGGCTTCTTTTAACAGTAAATGTTCCTTCTGTTACGAAATAATAGGAAAAGAAGAAAATTAAGAGAAAGAGGCAAGAGAGAATTTGGTAATTAATTAAGAGTCTTTCAGTGTCATTTTAGACATTTAATGGTTGTCATTAAGTAGGATGAAAAAGGAAAGATTTATATAATCATAATAACTGATCATAAAAGGAAATTATAGTGAATCAATTACATAAATATAGACCATTTGATAACCAACCTAAAAAAATTATATGGATTTAATTAATTTGTACTCTAAGAATACATGTAAATATTACATAATAAAAAATTTTTATTGAAAATATTAAAAGAAATTAAAGTATTTATTTTATATTTATGAAATATAAAAATTTAAAATATTTTATTAATAATAAATTTATCATATACTTCTAGAACACATATAACCTAAACCAAAAATATATATTATATCCGGCTAACATCGTAATAATATGAATAGTAAACATATATTCATCAATGTTCCAATAGAATTTAGAAATAGAGTATTATTACGAAACTAACGTTAGGGATTAATAGGGAGCCAATGAGTGTAATTAAGAAAATAGTGGGTAGTAAAAAGAAAAAGAAAAAAGAAAAAAAATAATATTGACCTCCTATTATCTCCCTAATATTAGCTATCAATAATTTCTCTTATAAATAAAACCAAATGTATCTAAATGTTTCATAGAAATCATACAAAATATTTTCAATAATTTAATTTTGATTTACTAATAATATATATATAATATTTTATATAATTATTTAATTATATTTATTTTTTTTAAAATGACTATATATATAATAAATGTAAAAATGTTTAATCATGCTAATTTGTTGTCATGTGATTAAATGTATCTATAAAATTATTTTACACTTACTATCTATTAAAATTAAAATTATTTTTTAGGGTTCAATACATTAACAGTTTATTAAGTTTAACTCATTAACACTTATTATAAATATTTACACTTATACATATGTTTATTTTATATTTTCAATTTATAATAATAAGAGAATACTAGGCTCTAACACTTTTAGTATATTGATTAGTGTTGATTTAAAAAATAAAGCAAAAATAAGAAAAATTATAGCTCTCTAAAATTTCTCTAACAAATAATATATTAGTGTGCAACAAATCTATATTAATCTTTTGATATACAATTTATAATTATGATAAAAAAAAAACATAAACTAAAATCAATTCATATGACTAATATTTTCTATAACAATAATATTAGGTAACCAATAAAAATTCAGCCAATAATTTAAATTGAATGTTTTATTTTTTTATATTTCGGATGTTCTGTTTCTTAAAAATATAAAATTGTCTAATGATTGCTTTAAGTTTTGGATATTCTATGATTTTTATAATGAACGTTTTATAAATGATATTTATAAATGTTGTATTTTTTATTGGCTGATTTATTGATTAGAATTTAATTATGATAAATTGAACTAAAAATGAACTTGGTTTGATTCCACTCCACTCTTTGAAAACAAAGCCTACTCCACCAGTTACAGTAGTGCCATCTCGTAGGAAAGACTGGAAGAATATCAATAAATTTCAGAAAATGACAATTTTTTATTTTATTTTTCTACCCTTATAATTAGTCTTGGTCCTTGACCAATTGAATTTTCCATTTTGCTGCTTTTCTCTTCCAATGCAATGGTGGGATCAATTCTGAGCATCTTCATATATTATATTATGATTATTAATGATAAGAGAGTATCAACTAAAGCAACTCAAGATGACTAAACCAATCTCCCCCTTTAACAATCTCAAAGATTTTTATTATTATTATTATAAAAATTGCTCAATTCAGTATAAATTACTACTGAAAATAAATTTAAAAAAAAACAACTAATGCTATTTAATTTGAATCCTTTTGTATCTGGTAACCAGCCCTACTACATAACAATTATCAAATACATCATTTTGATTTTATTTGATGATTAAAATGAAGAGATATTAATTTTAGGGTATTATTGTCTAACTAAAACAATTTTTCCCTTCTCTTTAAACTCTATTTAAAATAAGTCATTTTTAATAATTTTGACATAATCGGTCTTTTTTATCAATTAACTCTTGTTAATATTCTTATTGTTAATTCTCCCTTAAACGTTTCAAACAATTTTAACCATGTTTCATATAAACAAGTTTTAAAGAAAAATTTTAACTTAAAGGATAAAATGGATTGAATGTTAAAAACAAGACTAAAATGTTAAAGACAAAAATAAAACTTAATTACTTTACTAATTATACACATCATAAAATAAATATGATAATATTACAAGTATCATTGTGCACCTCTATACATCTATTTATAAAACTAAAAATGTCACAAAACACATGAATATAAGATACGATAACATAAAAACAATTATGGATAGCACAAAAATAGTATATCTCAATACTTAAATTAGAATAGAAGAAAAATACAATTAATATATACTAATGTACAGTGATACACGTAAACACTACAAGAAAAAATCGGAACAACAACTGATTTAGCAACCACAACCAATTTTGATGAAAAATGATTGCTAAAATCGGTTGCTAAAACCTTAGTTGCTAAATTCAAAATAACAACCGATTTCGGTTGCTAAAGTTTAACAATCAACTTTATTTTGGTCATTCAAAAGTCTAAATGGTTTTTAAGTAAGCTAATAGCAATCGATTTTTTTGTTGTTAAAATCGATTATTATTATGGAAGTTTTTTGTAGTGAAATTAATTAAAATAAAATATAACTGCTAAAAATAATCTATTTGTGTATGTGCATATGTGTCTATGCACATGTATAGCTTACAACTCTTTGATAAGAATCTACAATGCACTAGAACACTCTTGTTCAAAATTCTTTACTCTAACAACAATTTTTTACCCTTTTTCTTGTCTAATTGAGACTATAGAACACTTGTAAAAAAAAGTGATTTGAAATAAACTTGAATTTAAAGAAATAGCTTGGAAATTTTCCTAAACATTTCTTACATTTTTTGAAATATTTTGTTTTAAACCCTTGATGAATTGAAGCAGGGACCGGTTGGTAGCTATTTTGTCTCCTTCAATTGCACTCTCAATGAGACCATATATTTCTCATTTAATTTGAGTACATAAATTTATGAGCAAATGGAAACTGGTGGCTCTAAATGAATTTGTCTTCTTGACATGTACATTTGAAGGTGTATGTCCCTTTCCATGTATTATTATGGGAGTGAAAAAAGGGGGGAGAAAACAAAATAAAACCTACAACAACGTTGCTCCAAAGTGTTAGGAAAACTACTTGTATGCTAACATGATGGCTTATGCAGCTTTCTTTTCACTCTCATCTCCCTATGTTATATTCAAAATTAAAAGACAAAATGCTAAAAAAAAAAGAAAGAGAGCAAAAAAATAGAAAGTAAGTAATTTAGTGATTTGTTGATTTCAATTATAAAATAATCTTAAAATATATACATATTAAAATGAACAATTAAAATTATTAAATTATCATAAATCATAAAGCACTTAAAATGCTTTTAAAAAATATTACATACCATAAGAAAAAAAAATTTAATTTGAAAAAAAATGCATATCTAAAAATAGAATATTATTTTAAAAAATGCCGAAAAAATAAGTGAATAACACACTGAAATAGTGAAATCAGAGACTAGAGGTTTGAATTAATGGACACCATGTGCATATGCACATCAGCTCATGTTAGAACAACAGAAAATGAATGATGTGATTGATGAGAGGATTTTATGTGTTAGATTATTATTAAGAACATCTCCAAAATTTTATTTATATTGGTAGAGTTATTTATTTGTGTCAAAATATATAGCCTATGGGGGAAAAGGAGGGAAATTAAACACTAAGTTATAAATTTGAATGTTAATACAGGATTTCTTATGCACATAAACTCAAATGAATGTATAATTATGGAATTCTCCTAAAAAATATATAGCCAATTTTAATGTTTTGTATAATATATTAATATTGGAGAATATTTTTTTTTTTGGACTTTGAGAACTTGGTGATTATTTCTTGCGTTTCTTTTTTTGGACTTATTTTCTTGGGTTATTAGAGGATACTAAGGTTTGAATTTGAGATGGGCCTTATGCTTCATTGGGCTATATTTTACAAAGACAATACCTTGAACATCAATTTACCAACCCAAAAGCCTGATATATTAAAAGCGCCAAAAAAATGGCTAGATAAGAATACCAACCATGTCCCAAAAAAAAAAAAAAAGAATACCAACCAACTCCAAAAGAAAAAAAAAAAGAAAAGAAAAGAAAAAAAAGGAAAGGCAAGATAATATATTTGGTAACCACGTCTCATAGGACAAGTGGTAAGTGACTTGAGTTACTTAAATATATAGTGTCGGATTCGAACCTTTGGGGCGACAAGATAATATATTTGATACTCACTTTGTGTATGCAGCAATCTAATGGTCAACAATAAATCTTTAAATTAAACTCTTATTTATAATGAATTAGTCATTCAATAGAGCTATGATTCATTGATTAGTCATTAATTTATCAGATTAGGAGATGAAAAAGTAAAGACTAGGTTAGACCTGTTTGTAATGAAAATTCAATAAAGTTATACAAGATTAATCAAATGATAAAGTGAGAGATTAATTACTCTTAAATTAAAATAGTGGTTTCTTGTACTATATGGAAGTTATAAATTCAATGACAATTTATTTTTCCACTTTAACATTTTATAATTTTTTTTGGACATGATAAATCTTTTTCTTCTTCTTTTTTTTTTTTTTTTCTCTTTTTGGTGACCTGGGATAAGCCAAAAAGAGTCTAGGGTTCAGGTCAAAAAAAAATGTCTAGGGTTCTTGACTCCCCAAAGATCGGTTTAGGGTTATAGAACACTGATTAGTGAACACTGATTCAGTGAATAGTATAAAATTTCATTTCGATAAAAATTTGTACACATGTATAAAATTAATTTCGAGTTAATTTTTTTTATTTTGAGAAAAAAAATAAAGAGAAAAAATGTTCCTTATAAATACTTTCCATGGTCACTTTTTTTGTTGTTGTTCAACATGGTCACATTAATCATCCTCAAATGTCTTGATTCATTCCAATCAAATCAAGTTTATTTTCTAAAAAAAAAAAAAGAGAAAAAATACGTTTGTGGATGGACTGAAAGAGAGAAAAAATACATGGCTGGTTTCAGTTAACACTTAACATTGTCTCAATTATTGGTTTTGCCAATTGGTTTCTTATTCCTTTTCAATACAAGTGTTTGATCCAAAATTCTTTACCTATCTTTTCGCTTCCTTTAATAATGATATGAGATGACGAATTTTTTAACTTGTCTAGTTTTAAATCTAATTTTGTATTTTATTTATTTAATTTTTGGATTGAGTTGAATATGTTATAGAACTGAAGCTATAATAACATTAAAGGTATAGAAGAGATAATAATAAAAAAGGAAGAGAGAGAACTATAGAGAGAAAGAATATGAAATTCTTATTGATTTCTGGATATGAAAAACTTATGAAATCATAGCCCTATTTATAGTAAAAGATTTACTATTACATGAAAAGGAATGAACAGCTATGATTCATTTATTATGCAACATAGTAACTTGATTAGGAATGGATGGCCATGATTTATTGGGTTACTATGCGGCATAGTGCCGCATAGTGATTGGTGGCCGCAGCCCCAATCATTCACAACACTCCCTCTTGGACGTCCATTACGGATATGCCTCATTAAAAACCTCGTCAAGAAAAACTCTGTGGGACAAAAACCTGACTGAGGAAAAAAGAGTACGATATCCTGTATGATGAGCACTGCCTCGTTAAAAATCTTGTCTGAAAAAATCATGTGGGATAAAAACCAGATCAAGGGAAAAAGAGTACAGTCTCTCCCTGTTGGTTACATCATTTAAGATCTCGCAATCGTCGCATTCCGATCTTGTATACCAACTTTTCAAATGTCGATGTAGGGAGTGCCTTTGTAAATAAGTCCGCCAGATTATCACTTGAGCGGATCTGTTGAACA
>JASCZI010211589.1:0-10411 GCA_036250425.1 Stylosanthes scabra
CTTGGAAACATACAAGTTCAATTTACTTGAAGTATTTATCTTTCAAGTTATTTAGCTTCCGCGCGAAAATTTATCGTTGTTACTTTAATACTCAATTCACCCCCCCCCCCTCTTGAGTATTTGTATCTTGTGCATACCGATTAACAGCTTGTAGTGGGTGATGGTGGTAAGATCAGATTTTGGCATGAAAGATGGTTACACGAAGGTGGCTTGAAGGATAAATTTCCTCTGCTGTTTGCACTATCAAATGAAAAATCAAGTACCATAAAAAAGTGTGGGGTTTGGAATGGGTTAGCATGGGTGTGGACATTTACTTGGAGAAGATTGTTTAGAAGTTGGGAGGAGGATTGCTTGAAGGAACTTCTGAGTATCCTAACTCGTGTGGAAGTGCGGAGCGATGCGGAAGATAGATTGAATTGGATACACAGTCCTGATAGCCAGTATTCTGTAAAGTCATTCCTGTAGATTGCCTACAAGAAAAATGAGCTGCAAGGGGATATGAACATGTATAACTTACGAAGTTGCTGTGGAAGAGCCTGGTTCCTCCAAAAGTTGAGCTGCTAACCTGGCTTGTGATCCTAGGAAAGCTTAATACCCGAGTGAAGCTAGCAAAGTGTGGAATAATAGAGCAACAAATAGCAAGGTGCGTGCTTTGTAATACTCATGATAAATCTATATACAATTTATTCTTTAATTGTTGTTTTGCTTCGGAATTGTGGTGTAAAATTTTGAATTGATGGGGTGTCAATTGGGTATGGCCTGTAATCAAAAGACTATTTTGAGTCATGGATTGTGTTGAAAGTAAATAGAGTTGCGCAACGAAGCTGGATTATGTGTTTCTTTGCGGTAATTTGGGTAGTGTATAACACTCGAAATGAGAAGATATTTAAGAATAAGAATGTGAATTGTCAAGAGGCGGGTGGTAGAATTGTGGCTGTTCACATGATCGATGGATCTGGGAATGGAAGGAGAGAGCTTTGAATGGCAAGAACTGTGGCTTGATAGATGAAAAATTGGTGCACTCTACCTCCTCATTATGTTCTTATATAAGAGCCTGTTGTGTTGCTTAGTTTTAATTTGTGATTTTATGTTCTGGTATTTTCTATTTGGAATTGTGTTGTTCTTGTATGAACTTTTCACCCGTATGAGTCTTTGATGAGTGATCAATGATCGAAAAAGAAAATTAAATATATTTCGATTAAGGGTATTTTACAATTGAAATCATGATTAAGGAGAATATTTTTTATAAGTGAAATATATAATAGTTGGTGAGTATAGTCCCCTCACCGCAGGAAGATTCTTCTATCTTTTATGGCAAAAATAATAGGAACAAATTAAAAGACTAGCTACCACTTAATTACTTAAAATGTCAACATACAAGATAATATGAACATCATCTATGTAGAGTTCACTTCAATAATTAGGTTGGTAAATTATTGGAATTAATTCAGAATTGAGAATCGTATGTATGTAGTATGCACCGTATCCGGGACAGAGAAATATCCTTACATTGAATTTAAACTTAGCATCTATACAAAATAAATGAACATCTTTTTTCATTTCTATAAGCAAACCGGCTACCATAACCATCACCATCACCATCACCATCACCATCACCATATCCATTCACCAACACACACAATTGAACAAATGACCAACTAGAGACCCTTATGATGAATTATGATCCAAAAATATTACGAGCTTATTAAAACACATTAGTTCATTCAATTTGTATGCTTATTTTGATGTTGCATATTAAATTTTATTATAATTTAGACAAAAATAATGAGAAAAATACATTTGAGAGGGGCAGGATGGGTACCAAAAATAGTTTTAGGATACAGATTTTTAATATCGGCGCGGTAAGAGAACCGGGCGGGTCGGATAGTGCCAAAATCTGCTCCTACCAATCCTATTGACATCTTTAGGAAACATTCATAAAATTGATATACTTTTTATGAAGATATTTGTATAATAATTTAGAAGATGCTACAATAAATCAATACAAAATTAAATCAAATTTCTATATCACTTCATCATTTAATATTTGTGGCTATTTAGCATTAAAAAAATACATTTAAAATAAATCACCAAATTTAGAAAATAAAAAAATAGATAAAAAAAGATACATCAAACTATAATTTTTAAGATATTTTCCGTATGGTCTCTCTAAATTTAATGTATTTTGTCGGATAATTTTTTTTAAAAAAATTCTAAAATATCATTTTTTTAAAACTTATTTTGTTTAAAAGAAAATCTTTTGAAATCAAAATGATAATTTACTTGTCTTAGATATTAAAATACGTGGCAATAAGCATTAAAAAACATACACTGCTGTCAAGGGAGCACGCCTACGCAGATCAAGCCAACAGCTTCGTTTTAAATTTTTAAATAATTGACATCTCATCAACCCAAGCTTTGCTTGATCCTTTGTTTAATATATTTAGAAAACAATAGTTGTCATTATCAGTTAGTTTGGTATATAACTAAATATGGATAATATATTCTTAAAAAGAAAATAAATAGTTCAGTTTTGACAATTGGTAATATAGAATATATTACGCAGGCATGCATATGATTAAAGTCATTCCTTTAAATAACTTTTTTTTTTTTTTAACAAACGTACGAATAGTTGAATATTCGTGAAACTAAATTTATATTAAAATTAATTGCTTAAAAATATGTCTTTTCATTATCTTCGTACAAGTACATATTTTGATATTATACTAGGAGAATAATTTATTAATATGATGAAGTAACCCTTAAATTAATAGAAGTCTAGACCAACCAAATTGGCAAACATTATTATTAGCGACACAAGAGAGAGCGAGGGTTCTCCTAATTGCCTGTTATCCGTTGATGTGTTAATGCAATCATATTGGCCATCTGACCCAAGGGAGAGATACGGACAAGAAAGAAAGAAGATAATCAATCCCATGTGGACCCCACATGTGTACTACTTCACTAGTACAAACTTAGTCACTTGCAATCATGCTAATCCTCATGCTTATCGATTGAAAATTTTATTCCATTTGGCTACCACCATTGAAAGTTTTATGAGAAAATTGTCACATTATGTCTAATGCCATCGTGTTAGTATTTAGATTTAATCAACCACTTGAATTAACACAAGTGGAATATGTTTTAAGCTACTTGTATATTATAAACCAGTCATTAAATTAAGAATTTATATAAAATTTATATTAAAAATAAGTTAAACAATACATATATGTATACATAAATATATAATGATTCGATAACTAATATAAATATGAAAGAAGGTGATCTTAGTAGCAGGTGTTGAACCAAAATAAAAACTTATTTTGACGAAGTGTGAGAAAGAAAAACTTTTTCGACTAACAAACATGGCCAGAGAATTCTTCTCGACTAAAAAGGGGGGCGAAATCCATATTTTTGACAAATGATGGTAAGATTTGAGGTCGAAAAGGTTTCACGGTCGAACATTATTGAAAAAGGGCCGCACTTGACAAAATATGGAAAATATTGGAAGTCGAAAAAGATTTAGCTTAGTCTTATCTCCAAGGGTAACCACTACAGATCATGGGTGTCATTCCTTCAACTGCAAGGATATCACACGACGTGGGTGCTAAATTTGAGGGACAAGAAGATATCATGATCGTGTGCCAAGCCAAAGTAAATAATGAAACTTGATGACTATAAATAGAGCATGTCTATGGGATCAAAAGCATCACTCTAATATTTCTCACTACCACAGAAACTCTGAGGAATTTCTCAGTCTCCTCAGACGCCAACGGAAGCAATGGAGTGCAAGTGCAGCATGTGAGTATAGTCTAAGAGTGTCATTTTCTTTTCTGTTTATTTCACTTCCAGTTTTCTTCCTTATTCTTTTCTGTCATTTTCTGTTCATGCAGTTTCATTCCTTGTCATTTCTTTTAAGTCATTTCAATTTAGTTTTAGCTTAATTCTGTTTTTATTCATCATAACCCAATTTAGCAATTCTGATTATGCTTGTTGTTCCATTATTTGTAAGTCAATTTAGTAATCAATAAAGTTTACCATTGTAAGTTCACAACAGTTTTACAGTGGTTTTAAAATTTGTCAAGACCCATCCCGCTCCTCGAAAGAGATTGTGATACTCAGCTCCTTCTTCGATTCTGTCGAAAAACTTGAGCGAAACAGTAGGTAAGCTAAAAAAAAAAGAAGCTATTTCTTATGAAGTTAAATAATAGAGTCATATAATTATCGCAAAGAATATGTTTAAAGTGCACAATAATGAGGAAGATAGCTGATAAGAGGAATGGCAAGAGGAACGGGCAGAGAAGGAGAAGTACAGAAAGAAGGCAATGGAGGTATGTTGCACGGATATAGGTAGGATATGTACGGATACGAGTACGGGATACCAAAATTTTAGAAAAAAATAGGATACGGATATGTCAATATATACAAAAAAAAAAAAATAAATTTTATAAATCTTAAGAGATAAATAATATATTTTAACTAATAAAATATATTTTATATCTAATTTAATAAAATTTTATTTATATATATATATATTTAAATAGTCAATTTATCATATTATATTTCATATTTAAATAGTTTTAGAGTAAAAAGTTAAAAAAACAAAAAATTGACTCAAAATAACATAATTTTAAATTGATTTAAACAAAAAATATAATTAGTCGTACCCAACCGTATTCGAGACGTACCCAAAAAATATTTTAAATTTTTTTAGCCTGGTAAGTACCTAGACGTACCCAGCGTATTTTTTACGTACCCCGTACTCAAATATTTTAAATTTTCTTTAATACCCAGTACGAGTACTTTCTAAAAACTGTCGTACTTGTGCAATAGAGAATGGAGTCACAAACACTCCGATCTTTATTTGTAGAACTCAAACCTCGTAGGAGGTATACATCAATGGAAATTTTCAGGAAAGGGGAAAAGCTTGTCATGGAATAAGATGCAAGTCTAGGAGATAAATAACAACGGAGTTGCAAGAGGTTGGAGAAGATTTTGATTCGGAATGGGGAGGAATATGCGGAGCATTAAAAATGAAAGGAGGGTGATAAGAGATATTTTTAACAATTTTACTAGTATATGGCCGTGTTATGCGCGGTTGTTGTATATTTCAGTTTCATATTATTTTTTAATAATATGTTTTTGATAAACCTATTTCAACAAATCAATGAGTCTGAGATATTTTCGTATCTTTTGTAAACACTTATATTTATTATGTTACCATTTATTTTCTGTTTGTAAAAAGACATATGTATAACCACCGGTTAGCAATAATCATCAGGTGAGTTCATCAACATATCGAACTGAACTCCCAGAAAAAATTTGACTAATACGAATAGTTGTAGAAGGGTTATCCCCAAAGAGTCTGAAAAAATAGGAGTTTTCTAACCAAGTTTTCAAATGAAAAATGAAAACACCAAATTTTATATGCAACACCTTATCCTGTTACGAAATTTTCGGTCATCTACTAAATCTGGATTAATATGTAACTTTGAGACTTGAAAATGACTCTATACTGAAGTTCTCTCAGTCACATAAAAATTTTCAAAATTATTTAAAGAAAATTTCAAAAGATATCTAGCAACTAAGGGTTTACATTGTAATAAATTGATCCATACCATTTTATCGGCTTGTGTTGAAATACTGGCACACTACTATGAGTAGTTTAACCCGTCCTTCCTCAAAGTACGGGAGAAGTTCATCCACCGACTCTCCAAAAAGTACGCAATTTATTTTGTAGTTACTATCAAAAGAAGCAAGCATCCTTTAACATTTTATATAAATTTTAACAAAAGTGAAGCTAGTGAAACTAAATACTTATTAGCAGAAAGAATTAATTATAATAAAAATTATCAAAAGTGAAGTTAGTCACCAAACAACTTACTCAATATCTTTGATTGTAACGGCCATTCACTTTGTCTTAATTCCTTTGCTCGTCACAATTTCTCTGTACTCTTGCTTCCCCACGACTTCACTGATGATGTTTGTGTCAATTTAGGTATCATATGATTATCAATTTAAATGACTTCATAATTACTATGTCAAATTAAAAGAGTGCATTTCACCTAAAAAATACTGAAAAAGTTCAACTAACAAAAAACTTATATGGATCGACGGATTTGGCATGTAACAAATCTGATATGTCTTTCATAACAAAAGGACACAACTCAAAAGAGAGAACTTCAATGGGTTGAACGATTGTTTTCTTGCAGAAGGTTCTCATCCTTGGTCTAGTGTCTGCCACAATGAAGTTACTCATGGTTTATATTTTAAATTCTTTAAACTTATCCATCCACTGCTTAATCAAATATTTTGGAACCGGTCCCTATACTCGAATACCCTGCTTGTAAAATAGGTAAATATTAATCTATAACCTAAATTTTTTTTAAGTGGACAAATTAAAACACAATAATACAATATCAAATTAAAATACAACCTTAACATTTTGGATGACCATGTCAATACTAGTGGTCTCTTCCTCGTTGATCTTATTAGGCTCTTCCCACAACCGAATCAAGTACGCGTTGAAACACCAACCAAGCTTTTTAGGACTAACATCCTCAAAAAAATTAATGGTAAGAGCCATTTGATTTTCGTTTGCCAAAACGATAAATGTTGTTTTAACTTGCGATAGCAATCTCAATCTGTAAAAGGTATAATAATGGTATTATAACCCTTATATAGAACATGATCAATCTTAAATTATGATAGGAATCTTTTCTTTCTTTTTTTTTATATTGTATCAGTGTCATTTAATCAAATTATTACTTTATATAATTTAATTTTGGAAGGTACTTATTTGTTTTAGAATTCCAAATATCATACTTTAATTATATAAGTTTTAAAAGTTATAATTCAAAATTGGGAAGATCTTTAAAATATTATTCAATTAAGAAATCAATTTATTACTAACGATTTAAATTGATCTTACAAACTTCAAAAAATACTTTGATTTATTTAAGAAAGAAATCAACAACTTTAATTTTGGAAGGTACTTATTTGATTTTTAATTCCAAACACCATACTGTAAATATAGAAGTTTTTAAAGTCGTAATTAACATTCTAATTTAATTTGGAAAAATCTTTAAAATATTACTCAATCAAGGAAACTATTTAAAACTAATGATTTAAATTGATTTTACATCTTTCAATAAACACTTCGGTTGATTGAAACAAATGATTCAGATTGATCTTACACAAATCAATAAACATTTTGATTGATTGAAGCAAATGATTCAAATTGATCTTACACATTTCAAGAAACTTCTTGATTGATTGAAGCAAGAATAATGTCAACACCTGACATAATATCGACACACCACTTGGCATGATAATAAACATCTACGTGTTAGTCAAATAGCCTAACGCGACATTCTTATAATGAAGTAATAGATTTGTACACTAAAATCAGCCACCAATATATAATACACATTGAAAAATAAAATACACACTAGAAATGAGTTAAACTACGCATGTATTTTATATTTCAATGTGTATTGTACATGGTGCCTGATTTTGATGTACACTTAGTATAACTTGATAATTTTTATTTAAAAGGCCTGTCAACTTTCAATTCAAATTTATGATTTAAGATCTTAGAAGTAAAGAAAAATGTTTTTTATAATATAAGGGATTAATGTTTAAATTTGTTTCTGAAAAATATCGTGTTTTTCAAATTAACCTTTGAAAAAATTCAAAGGAAAATACAAGTCAGTTCTTAACCTTTTAATTTTGGAACAAATACATCCCTCACCTTTGTTAAATACATAACTATCCCAACCTTCTAAAAAAATGGATATATAGGTCCTCCATCAGTTCGACTTTCGAAGAGCTAACGAAAGCCTGATCATAATGGATTTGTCACGCTGTCAAGCTGGAATCCAATAAAAGGGGCAGACTTAGAGTTTGACGACACTTTATCGTTTGTCATGATAACTTTTGCATCTTAGCACAATCGTGGTGGAATCACCTAATCTAAAGGGTTTGAGACGTTTGAACAACACCAAAATAACATCGTCATCTATAACATTCTAGGTATTTGAATTCTGCTTGGCACTATAACGAACACGTGGAATCCATGAAGGTCAGATCAACGACTTCCATTAAATATTGAAAATGCAAACTAATAGAGGGACATATATCTCCTTCTTCAGGGACAATTATGAATTTAACAACGGTAAGTGACTTATTTATCATTTTCTCAAAATTTTATTAGTCATATTAATCTCTAAAAAATATAATTCTTAATTAAATTTGTCCTTCTATCTATTAGATAATAGGTGTTACAAAATTGGTTGATAGATGACACGTCATCCAATTATTTTGTGACAGGTGACATCTAAAATTGACCTGATTTGTCGTTATCTGATTTGTAGAAGAATTAACTTGACGGAGAATAATATCTTTTAGGGACTAATATGTCTAACAAAATTTTTCAGGGACTGATTAAAAAATATGATGTCTTTAAAGATCAATTTGACAATTAATCCTAAGATAAGACATTAATAAAATATTTAAATCATATTCATATTTGTTTCGGATATTGGGCCCGGATGGCCCAAATCCATACTAAATCCGCCAAATCCATTTATCACCACAAAAATGGCCTCGGACCCAATTCGGAACCCCTAAAACGGCCCATAATCTTATTTATCGAATTCACACACAATCAGACCGTATTCGAGTCGATCTCGTACGGATTCGTCCCCCTAAATAATAGGGATCACAACGGGTATAGAAGGGGAGATTAGCTCTCCCCTCAGGTACATCTTCTAAACCCTACCTCATTGCTTGCATTAGGAGAATTCCCAAATCCTTATTTGGCGAAGCTCTTCTATTGCACAACCACCTTTCACATAAACCTCCAACCTTCTGTCTTGGCGCCTCCGGTTATGCCGGTAGTCCCAAAAATATCTCGAAGGTACATCTTATACAATATTATTAATTATCAAAATTTAATTTCAGATAAAAATAGATGCAACATATATAGCATAAGATGGAGATCATGGAATGAACAATTTTTGTAATAAAATAAAAAGCAATACCCTTAACAAACCTTAATACCCACAGCTACATCACAAAATTTGTTCTTATATGTAAAGAAATTGAGAATTCTTAAATGAAAAATTCTAAAAAAAAGAAAAATATCAAAATAGCTCCCGACGTTTGGATGGAAGGAAGGAAATTGAAAGGAAGAAAGTTGAAAGGAAAAAAAGGGAAAGAAAAGAATTTAGATGGAATTTTATGTTCTTCTTGTATGTTTTTTTTTTTTTTTGGTATCCTTTCTTCTCGTATGTTTGGATGAAAGAAAAATAGAAAGAAAGGAAAGAAAATTATATTAATATTAGATGATCTTTTTGTCCTTGCATTATTTCAACACAAATTTCTATCCTAATTAATATAAATAAAATAAAATAAAACATATTAATTTAATAATTCAAGATAAATACAATATAATAAGTATATTAATACAATCAATAATTAAGTAAAGTTATTATTATTATAAATTAATCTATTCATAAAATGTACTGTCACTTTTTTTGTGGTTTATGTACTGCAACTTTTATTTTAATAAAAATAAAAGGAGCAGATCTGGAAGTGCTTCTATTCCTATTAAAAACATTGTCGAAAAAAAATACCAAAAAAAAATTGTGAAAAAAAACTTCTCTTTTGTTTTGTTTTTTTATGAAGGGTAATATAGGAATGTAGTAATGTTAGCACATTTTCCCTCACTCTTCCATTTATATTTGGGTGGAAAAATTTTTTATGGGACCCACATTATTTTTTCAACTGTTTAACTTTTCTTTTTTTAATTTTCATTTCAAACAACAACTAAGGAAAATTTTAGTTTTCCCTCTTTCTTCCTTCCTTCCCTTTTCTTTCCTTTGATTTTCAGTCCAACCAAATAATATCTAAAAGACAATGAGGTCTCTGAAAAAAAAAAAAACCCTTACTGGCCCCTGTTTTTTATTCATGAGACTTTCTGACTCCTATTTTATTTCATCATGAGAGGTCAAAAAGTCTCACGAGATAAAAAAATACGAACCGAAAAGTCTTACAAATAAAAAATAGAAATAAAAGGGGTGTATTTTTTTATCAGGGATCTTGTAATCAAAATCCCTCAAGAGCAATTATTCGGAGCCGAATTGGTTATTCACTCTTAAAGAAAATACCACCTAACAAAAGAGAAGAGAATCTCTAAAGGGTGAATGGGACGAACGATTCTTACTAGGCAGCATAATCCAATGATATTGAAGCTCAATATAACTATGAGATGATGAAGAGAAGACTCATCGTGTGAAGAACGAGGCTTTAATGGTGGAGATAGAAACGCGTGGGGGGGGGGGGGGCCTGACTCAGCGTGTGGAGCCACGGAGCAGAGGGAGGCAGAGTATGTCTTGTACTAGCAGTT
>JASCZI010211589.1:10492-36699 GCA_036250425.1 Stylosanthes scabra
CGATATCAACTCGGTCATTAAGATAAAGTGGTGGGCCATTTTTAGGGGATGGGTTGGTGTTGTTTTTTGGGTGTGAGGCCGTGGTTATATGAGTATGTAGGGTGGGGTAATTTATTCTAGCGTGCCCAAACCAACTGAGCAAATAATTAAGTGTGCTACAACCAAATGTGATCTATTTTGTCTAGATGATTAACAATTTTGTTGAGAGTTAGGGACTTATTTTGGTATATAATAGCTCATAATCTGCTACATATTTATAGAGGTGGAGAAGATGAAAAAAAATATGTTATTTATTAATCTAGTAATGGTATATTAACTCTATTATTATTAGGTATGTGTTTTATAATTTTAGTAAGTATGAATCTTGAATTAGTGTTCTAGTGGTGTGATACATATATTTGTTTTTTATTTTTTGTTTAATAGTGTGTTAAAATTATATTTTATATATGTAGGTTTTTTTACTATTTCTAACTTATTTATTCATTAACGAAAAATAGTCTTTTTTAGTACGAGTATGCCATACATATGATATGATTGGACTCATGAAAAGAGATCATATATTCTGTTTTATCTGTTACCTAAAACTTTTCGGGTGGGTTATTGTTAGATTTCTTCTTTTTGTAATCAGTAATGCTATGATCACCCAAGAAAAAAACCAATAATAGTTAAAAATAAGACACAAACGATTGAAATATAAAATTTAACACTTTATTTAAATTAAAAAAAACGTAAAAAAAAAATATAATGAATTGTGTTACTAAGAAGTTGAGATTAAATTAATTTGTTTTTGTGAACTAGAAATATAATTAGAAGTTGAATGAGAAATTAAAAAAAAAAAAGATGAAACTAACATATGAGAGATAATAATTAAAAGTTAAAAGAAAAATGAGAGAGAAGCATAGGAAAGAAAGATAAGAGTTGGAGAGAGACTCTAATTAATGCGCTCAAATTATTTATTATTAGTTGAAATTATTCATAGACTAACAGTAATGGCTGACCATTGATCCGTTTTCTTTTCCTCTTTGCATAGATGCTAATATCAATGTTATTACTAAATTAAGTAATAATTGAGTATATAGAAAGCAATAATGCTATATTTGGTAGGAAGGAAGAAAATAGAGAGGAAATAAGTTGAAAGGAAGTAAGGAAGAGAAGAGAAGTGGGGTAGAAGTGTGATTTCTGTCTAATTGTTTGGTTGAAAAGAAATCAACTTCTCTTCTACTTATCCTCAGAATGGGAGAGGAATTTTTTTGGTTGGTCCCACCACCTTTTGTATTTCTCAATTTCCCCTCCACTTCCCCTCAAACAAACAAAGCCTAAGAGAGAAGAAAAAAAGGTACCTGATATAGCAAGAAGAGCAAGAAGGATGAGTTGCTCCCGGTGCAACAAACAATTTATCGTAAAACAAAGGAAAGTTGTCGTTATCTTAATATTGGTATGTTTATTGTCTCTCTGTCGGAAGCCTAGGCTGAGATGGGTGATATGATAGACTTTAACGTGTTTTTGTAACGAACCAATCCAGACAGTACTGATTGGGTTCTAATGATCTAGGAGTGGAATTCATTCACTTATAGCCAAAGTTTGTGTGTTTAGGTAATTGGATATGAAAGATGAGAATGAGGGTATTGAAGAAAGGATTAAAGATAGAAGGGTGGAACTGTGCAATGATTACAAAGGAGGGACACTTTGAAGAACATTTCTTCCAGGAATCTCGCAGGATAAGGAGAAGAAATTTCATAATAGTGGAAGGCATAACTTATCTAGGGCGTAATCTATAAGCTACACACATTGTTAGCAAGCCGTGATGAACGTGGAGAGAAATGCGAAAGTGGAATGAGGGGTAAACTAATCTGAAATGAGTACATTGAGTCATGGCAGGTTGAAATGTCTAAGTTAGATTTCGAAGATGGATTCCAACCTCTTGATATGATGACTGCTTCTGAATATGTAGACCTTGACCACGAATAATGAAAAGCATTATTTGAAATCGAAAACAAGTTATGTGAAACTTTTCAAATCCTTGACTTCCCCTAAGACCGGAAAAGTCGTCAGTGCTTTACTCGAACTGGAAGCTGTGGAAAAAATAAAAAAGGAGGTGTGGGCTGCTTTGGCGATGCCATGACATTCGCTTGTGGGAAAGCATGTTCGAATCAATTTCAGAGTAATCGTTGGTGGCGGGAAAACAATCGAGGCATGAACTCATGGCCTGCTAAGAATTTTTATTAACCCCTAACCAATCGATTTTCAGTCAATCCTGCGAACCGGTGAACACAAGTAAGAACCATCTTATAAATCAATTCTTATGTTGACAAAATAGAAATTATTATCCGTAATTCAACTTCTCTCAACAATGAAGAGGTCAGTTGATGGGTCTTTTATGTTATAAACTCGTCATTTCTCTCTGATTAGATTTTTGTTCCTAACGTTCTCGACAAGTTTCAATTCTACTTGTATTGTGAAATAATTTTTACAAGTTTATTATCATAATATGTTATTTGTATTCACCATCATTGTCATGAAATCACGGTGTTTCTATATTGAAATCACTCTTTAAATTTATCTTTACTATTTAAAATAATTAAATTAAGCTAATCTTAAAAAAATATTTTTTGTCTTTTTACAATTAAATCAAATTTTTAACTCTAAATAAAATCTAAAAAAAAACTCATTCATTCTCTTTTTAATTAATTAGAGAGCACTTATTCTCTCTTTTATTAATTAGAGACCACTAAAACTATTTAAACTTTTTATTCTTAAAAGGGATCATTAATTCTCCAAACTTACGGATCCTCTCCCGTGTGTTAAAAAAAAATTGACAGCATTTAGTGTTTAATCTTGACCCTTGATTTAAATCAACGGTAATAATCTAATTACGCATTACGATACTAATTATTTTTCTCACATATCTTCTGCCATCTTCTTCACACGCTTATTTCATTATGAGATTGTTCCGCTTACCTATGTGAGATTAAGAAATTTGTATTATTCCATATCTTCAAGCAATAATTTTTTTTATTGCTTTCGTGTAATACTAATGAAAGTATACTACAAACACAGTTTGATAACAAGTTATCTTCTCCTTGGATATTGAGATTGGTTATCTTCATTCACTTTCTTTTTTTTTTTACTCTTGATGTACTCTAATATAACAGAGGTTTATTGTGAATGTAAAGAAATACATAACAAGAATAAAAAGAGAAAAATTGATTATGGATTTTTCAACTCAATTTCATGAAATATAACATTAGTTTTATTTAGTAGATGACAAAACTTTGGATTGGAAGATCTTGCATATTTATATCTCAACTTTGGAATGAGCATTCAAATATAAAGATGCAATTGTTTTCATATTATAAAAGTAACAATGTATACCTGAACATAATAAAAAATAGACCTAATAAAAAGTTTACATTCATACTTTTTTTTTTTTATCATTTAAAGAGTTTTAACTTTGGAGGGCGAAAGTTTACATTAACTATCGTAATTCCCTTCGGCATTGCAATTAAGGATTGGCGATGGCTAAATTACAAGAATACCAAATGCCACTCCATGCAAACATAATTAAAAGTATTAAAAAAATAGTATGACTTTATAAATTTATTATAACTTCAATAACTAGCATATTTAAGCATAATAAGCTTCCAAGAATAGAGAGTGATATCTAATTTAGCTTCCTACATGTGTATCCAAAATTATATATAAAAAAATAAACAAGAGAAATTGTTAGTATATGAGAGTACATGAAAGTACAACAAAAAATCACAAATGATAAAAAAATGAAATATCTTATAATTGAAAATTACCTTAGAACTCACAAACTTGTTTGGTTGTTCACAAACATGTTTGATATATTATCTATTGGAATTGAAAATTGGTTTAACTCAGCGCATATTGATTGAAGAAATGCATCAAGTGGTTTCTATAATATTATAATATATGAATGATCATAATAATAATTAAATAGAATAAAAAATATCTTTACAGGTGTATAAAAAAAACTAACCGTTAAAAACTTATGAATGATAACACTAAAATTAAGTGAACTACGCCTTACATTATTAAAAAGTCAATATATTAAAATAGCATTTATTAGTAAATTGCAAATATACCTTATCCTGTTGTTGTGAAGTACTAGTAACTATAGGTTTCCTTTTGTTTTTGGATTGCTTCTCAACCCAACTCTTTGGGCATCTTCTAGAATTCTTCATACCATCATTTCTTCTTTTCAAGCCTTTCACTTGTATAGGTTGATTACTTATACATGGAATTGAGGCATCAGAACTAGCATTGTTTTCTACTTTTTCATTTATTTTGCAAATATCATCAACTTTTTTACATAATTCTTGTACATCATTTTCCATATAAATACGTGTTTCTTTATAATTAGAGGCTTGTGTGGCTGTCCTTATTAATTTAGGACAGACTTGCTTAAACCATTGTGTGCTACCAAGGCTAATATCTTCTTCAATAGTTCTTCCATGCATATCTTTCACTAATCAACTCATTGTTACTCTAGTCCACCTCTTCAAGATATATTGATCTGGCACTTATTTAATATCTCTTACATCTAAAACCTTGATTGCATGACAACACAATATTTTAGAAGTCTCAAATTTTCTACAACTACCTAAAATTGAACTCAAGGATAAATCAAATGTTACTCTAAATTCTCTATCCTCATTATACAATGCAACTAGATATTGATTAAAAAATTCTCTTTCACATACTTCTTTTATGTAAGCTATAGAATATTTATCATACTTCTTTTATGTATTGTTCATATAACATCTTGCTCACTTCTCCTTTATTTTATAAGTTTATTAACCACTTATTATGCTTAATATCATAATCATCCAATAATCTATTCCATACTATGTTGAAATTAATTTCATCTACATATTCATACATGCATGCTTTAAAGTCTCGCAGAAAATGAGTACCATTCTTTATCAAATTACCAAGATGTTTTATGCCATTTTGCATCAAATGGCAAGAACATAAAGCATGATATGTTTCAGGCATTACCTCAACCAAACCTCTAGCCATTACATGAGCTTTATTCGCGAAAGTAGTTTGAGGCTTCTTATTTTTGTGTATCTTCAAAAACTCTCTGAGCAACCATTCGAATGAATTTGATCTCTCATCATAATGAAGTATAGCTCCAAATATCACCATCCCTCTAAAGTGATTAAATTCTGCAAAGACAACCAAAGGTCTACAAGCATTATTAGTACTATACGTAGTGTCAAGAGTGACCACATCACCAAAGTATTCATAATCCATGATCTTTTTTGCATCAGCCCAAAAGATATTTGTTATTTGTTCTTCAACGTCTAACTGAATAGCATGACTGAATTATATATTTTCTACTGATTCTTGTTGAAAATATGCTAACCAGTTGCTTGCTTCCCCATATACCATGCTTCTCATTCTTTTTTGTGAGGAGATAGTTTTTTTGGTCTAAACGCGTATAACCAAAATTTTCTCTTCCACCAACTTATCTACTCATCAGTTCAAATGAGAATCGTTGTGTAATTCCTGAATCATCTGCTAATTTAATTTCTCGAACTTAAACTTGAGATAATTTTCGCTGAGATGCTAAAATGTGAGTTATTTGTGGAAGATGGAAAAGATGATTATGCTCAGCAATAAAATCATGAATTTCATACTTTTCAGTTTCTTTTAATGTATTTGAGTCTTAATTTTATCAGGCAATTAGTTCTTATTTCAACCCGAGGAGTGACTATTAAAAGATCTCTTTTATTTACTTTGTGAAGACCTTCTGCATTTTTATTAAAATATTACTTTTTGACATCAAAACCAATTCTCCCACCATAATTTATTCAAAATTGTCATGCTTCTTTTACCATATTAAAATGTTTTCCCTAACCTAGCTTACCAATCAAATTTTGCATCGATATTATGTGCACTTGAGATAATAGTAGAATCATTAGGCACCCTAAAATAGAAAAATAAATCAAAGAAAACATTTATTAAAAGCTTATTTTTTTTGTAATTTTTTCATAAAGAAATTATTTTATAGTTCAACATCTTTGAGAATATTAGAGTAGATTAAGAGTACAAAAAAGAAAATGAATAAAAACAAAAAAAAGTGAATGTAGGTAACGAACCTCAATATTGAAGGAGAAGATGACTTGTCATCAAACTGTGTTTATGGTATACTTTCATTTGTATTACATGATATCATTAATAAAATTATTGCTTGAAGATATGAAATAATCCAAATTTCTTAACCACACAGGGAGAAGCGGAACAATCTCAAAGTGAAATAAGCGCGGGAAGAATAGAACGAAAGATATGTGAGAGAAATAATTAGTATCGTAATACGTAATTATCATTATTACCGTTGATTGAAATCAAGGGTTAAGATTGGACACTAGATGCTGTCAATTTTTTTTTGACATTGGAGAGGATCCGCTCCCCCAAACTTACAAGGACCATTGTATCATGTCCCAAAAATGTTAGTCCATTTTATGTAGATTTGAAACTGTTCAAAAACGTTAGGAGTAAAATTAAATCAAAACGAAATACACACTTTACCCTTTTTTTTGAAATCAAGAAATGAGAAAAAAATTCCCAACTTTGCCTTAGGTTCGGTGGCTCTCAAACATAAACATGGGTTGTGGATTTGAAGAAATTTTTTTTGTTCCGAAAAATGAAAACTCATAAAAATATTATACGCTTTTAAGGAAGAATGATTTTGACCCATAGTTATTTTTCGAAAAAAAATGTATCTTTCTTCTTTTTTCGACTTTACATGGTTTGGTGAGTCTTATATGTAAAGAGCGTACTTTTTTTTAATGCTAAAATAATGTTGCCAAGCGGAAAAAAAATTGAAATTGTTAAAGTTTCTGATTTTTTAGGGTTATGCAAAACATATAGTTTTTTTGTTAAAATATATGCGACAATATTTTAAAATTTATTTTCAGTTATTGAGAATTTTTTTAATTTTAGATTAATAAATAAAAATTTGATGTCCAGGTTTACCTTGTTTAGGGCTATAAAAAAACATAAATAATTCCATTTTTTTAATAAAATAATGGAAAAAAAGTTGGGGAGGGGAAATTTAAGGGGGTTGGTGGTGGCTAAGAGTGCATTGAATTATTTTGATGTGCTTTTCAGTTTTTTCTTTTCAAATATTGAATTTAATGGTTGTGTTACGTGCAGCAACGTCTGCATGGCGTGTCAGGAGGGGTATATAGGTGCGCAGACAAGGTCAAGTCGCTATCATCACTGCTGCAGAATGGGTTTCTCTTTTTGACGGCGTCTTGTGGGCTACTCAGTCTCTTGGAGGGAATTATTTTGTATTTGGTACCGAGTATTGAATTGGTTTGGTTTTAATTTTCACATTTAGAAATAAAGTATATATTTACGTATCGGGTATAGGCGTAGGGTAATATACCCTAGCAGTAGGGTGTTGACTTGGTCTTCATGTTTTGAAGGTGTGAGTGTGCAATAACCCCAACTTGTTATTAAAAATTAGAATGTTGAGATGAAATTGTTTTGGTGACTTTTTTTACATTTGTGTTAATCTTTATTTTCTTAATTCTTCCTTCCTCACGAAATTATTGTGCTCGTTGATAATTGTAGCATGTCCTGGCTCCACCTTGTGATTACTTTCTTAGTTATAACCTATATAAACCATGGTTTTCTTTATTTGCCGACAAATAGTGTTTTTAATTTTTTTAATTATTTGTTTGCATTCTTATTAATTCTGTATATTTAAAGTATTAAATATTTGTTAATTTTTCCTTTTAACGTTGTAGGATTTTTAAACATGCAGACATGGCCTGGTGATATGTATTCTAAATTACAACAAATAAAGAGCACACCGAGCCAAGCAGATGGAAGACGTGGTTAGTTACCATTATACTGCAATTGTGCATTGCTATTTTTTAATAAGTATCTTATATGAGTTTTTTAGACTTTGTTGTTATTATCCATTAAATGGTTTCATATTTTCAGATATCCTCTTCTTTTGCCTAATTTTTTTTTCTTTTCTTTTTTTCCTGAAATGGAGATCCCCATTTTGTGGTGGGTCTGGGGTGTTTGAAATTCTGTTGTAAATTTACACTAATGTTTTGGATCTTTTTATCTTGCTGAAATGTATTCTCTCTCATGTTCTCGAATTCTTGTTATCACTACAGCTTAAAGTTTTACTAGATCATTTGATAATTTTTGTTTCGTGAGAGGGTTTCATTTTCTCGTCATGTTTGTGATTGATTTTGACAATACACATTTAAGTATATAATAAATTCTGGACATGTTTAATGCACAAAATCTTCTTTGATTCAAAATCTTGTTCCTCCTTCTGTCAACTATAAATAACATGTTCTGTACAATTTTTTAACATTATTGCTCAATATTTCAATAAAATATAGTGAAACTGAAAACACTTCCACTGAATTGTTTCGATGCATACAATACATGGAATAAGATGGATAAGAGATAACATTAGTATGTAGCTGCATGTCCCTTATTCCGTTTGTATTTAATCCCAAAAGCATGCATATTCCTTCTTCACGTTTCATTTTCATCCCCTGGCCAGGCAACTTACATTGAAAAGATGCTTGCGAATGCAAAGGTATGGGGAACTGATGACAAAGCACCCCCAAGGGTTTCTGGCTTCAGCCTTTGCGAACCACGTATATCACAACAGTTGGATGGATTGTAAGTTACAATTCTTATTTTAATTGCTATCTGTCGGTCTACCGTGTTGCCTTATTAAATAGAACTATGTCGACATCGCTTTTTCCATTGTAGTAATGAATGTGGTGTATGGGTATGTTAACGGATGCAAAATTCACACCTATGGAAGGACTATAAACTAAAGGTAATCCAGAATAATTCTCTTTCCCCCGACTTGGTTAAAATAAGATCTAACATTAATTTGATTGAAATTTAATATTGCAGAGGATTTGCAATATCACCATAATGACCCTGGCTGTAGACCTTGTCATGGACGATGTGAACTCTCTGGCGAATCAAATCAAAGACAAAGCGGTCGAGTATTGGGACAGCAAGATGCTGTCGGCCGTGTATGGCAACAAAGCCACCGCAGGGAAGGGCAAGTGTAGGTCTAACTCTCCTACAAAGACTCGATTTTCTTTTTTTTTTTAATATTTTTGGTAAATGATGGGCCACTTCTTGCTAAAGATCCAGTTATTGGCCCAAACATTCACTACAAAATGTGGGCTGCACAATTATTTTTTTTGATCTTTGTTAAGCACAGGAATTATGAGCAATAAAAATTTATGGAAAAATCAAATTTTATATGCCATATATCCATTTGTTGTAGCTGACACATTTATAATGGAAGTCAATGTTAAACTTGCGAAATCATTTCAGCTTCTATGTCAAACGGGTTTCACTTGGAATCTAGGGCTTCTATCATTACTGTTTATTTAGCTTCACTTGCTAATTTGATTTGCTATTTTGTTTAATATTGTCTATTAAAATATATGATTTCATGTGACAAGTTGACCTAATCTAGTTTTGAGGGTTATGTTTTACTGATGAATAAAGGTGAGTATTTATTTTCTTACTGAGAAATGAAAATCAGTTATCAGTCATTTGCATACAGTAAGGGTTAACCTCATATTTTTAAAAATATAAACAAACTATAAAGGAGATAAATCCATAAGTTCATTTTAAAAAATTCTCTCCAAATACAAATACAACTAAGATAGCAGAAAGTAACAGAAGTGAGAATGAGGGGTGTACTAGAAAAGCAAGAAAAGAGAGACGAAATCATAATGAGTGGGGATGAGATTAGTGTTACAGCTGTAGAGGATGAATATGATGTTGGTAGATACTACTTTATAAGCCACTAGTGCCACTTAAAGATGATTATGTATATCAATGTTATGCAACTTCTGTGTCCACAACATGATTTAATTAAGTCTCTAATTCAGTCACAATTAAGAATTTGCATTCTATTGGGTTTTAATAATTGTATGCAAATTGTGTTCAACATGTAAAACTGGAAACATCACTGCTGATGAGCTCAATACCTTCACAAAGTTGAGATGAAACAACTTTCTCAGAAAAGAAAGAAAGAGACAACTTTGATTAACTACGTCATTTACCTGAATTTCATTTCCTGGCCAAGTAATTTTAATTCATTAATTGGGCCCAAAATTTTCCTAACATTCAACCTTGCAAACCCACACACATTCATATCATATGATAATCCAACTAGTTAGAACACAAGTTCACATTTAAGTTCGATACACATTCAGCCTAAAGCAAAGCATATAAGCTGATAACACACTAAATAGTTTATTAGTTAACTCCCAATGACTCAAATACTTCTTTCTACAGCTTTGGATTGCTACAGCGAATAACAACATATTAATTATTACGTTAGGTTCAGGGTCCTCGAAACCTATCCTTGATTATCTGGATCATGTAGCTAAGCTCTCCAAGCACATCCACACATGAAATCAATATTGTTATGCCTGTATGCCTAAAACAATTACACAACCAAGCAACATAATACTAATAACCTTTCCACAACGGCAGTTTGGAACAAAAACTAGTGAGTAGAGTCTGCAATAACATTCATTCATCTAAGCACAATACTAACACTTTTTTTGCAACAACACATCAATAAAACACATGGTCACATTGCCAACCAATAAAAAATAAAAATCTGTCTAGTGCACAATCAAATTTTACGTTTTTGGAAGAATTTAACTCATTTGTTGGAAACGATCCTTGCGATGCCAATTCATCCTCCACTTCATCCACGCCTCGCTTCGTGCAGTGCCTCTTTGTGTGACCTGGGTTCCTACAATTGGTGCATCTACGCTTATGGCCTCTCTTTTTTTTCTTTTAGTATTCTAGGCGCCCCTTTGTCCTCACAATGTCCGGGTCTTTCACCATGGCTTTCGTCTCCAGGTGCTCTTCTTTTGCCTCACCCTTCTCATCACATAGTCCATCAAGGTCTTCGCTAAGTTTCCTTAGACCAGAATTTACTGTTGAGAAAATTGTGTGGCTCTTAGCCCCCACGTAAACCAACCACTGCATTGCACTATGCAGTGCACCATACCTCAGCAAAAATGCTCGCTCTCTTCCAACAGAGGAGGTTTCCACATACCTCTCCATCGACTTTGCATTCTTACGCCACCTATTGAATATGAGGCTTTCCGAAATTTCCATCAAGTGTTTATACTTCATCACAAAGAACATGTGGCAACATGGGAAACCTTTCTTCTTCCATAAGTTACAAGGACAATCAAACCGCTTCCCATCCCTATCATACAAAACACTTACGTTACGCCCCGGTTCTCCATAATCTTCTACCATGTACACCATTGTCATTAAAGTTCTATTCTTCGAAACAAATATCACTCTAGAAACGCCTTCAATCTCCTTGCGCACATAAAAAGACTTCCCGAGTATACATGTTCGCAGCATGCCTTTCAAGAGGTTCTAGGCCGGTTATTAGCACAGGGAAACCATGCGTGGACTTGAACTGTGACAATAGCTTGTCGTTACGATACTCGTGCACAACCAGCTCAAGGTTTTGAAGCATCTCCAGAATACTGTGCCTGGACTTCAAGAATCTCTTCACATTAGCATTTATCCCCTCATATCTCGAAGTGGTTCTAAATCCAACGCAAAATTTGTCTCTCAAGTACGCATTTGCGCACATTTTTTGCTTCTTGTCTGTCTCGTTATACCAAAACGTGTCTAAACTCCCATAATCCAGAATTGCTGCTTCCCACTCTGCCTCAAACACTTCTTCCCTCCATGTCCGCATAAAGCCACCTATTAAAAAGCTCATGCAAGCCATCTTCTTTCATATTGGCGGTGACATTCTTCCCCATGTGCCATACACACAGATGGTGGGTCGCTTCCGGGAAAACAACCCTAATCACTCTTCTCATGGGCTCACAACCATCCGTCACAACCACTGATGGCTTCCACTGACACATAACTTCCAAAAACGTCTCAAGCAGCCACTTGTAGGAACCAACTGTTTCGTCCTTAACTAAACTAAAGTAGAAAATAGTAGTCTTCTTGTGGTTGTTGGATCCTGAAAAAATCACCAGAGGCTTCCTATACTTATTATTTTTGTATGTAGAATCGAATTCGAGAACATCACCGAAATACTGAAAGTCAATTCTGCTGCCACCATCAGCCCAGAACAAATTTCCAAGCACATTATCATCAGATAACTCATAATTAGCCATGCACATCGAATCCAACGCATCCTTCCCCTCAAGGTATCCAATTATCGCATTTGAATCCCCATCGGCAATGCTTCCACGCTTTCTCCTGTCAACGAAGTTATAAGCATCCTTCTTGCTAAATCCCAAGAATGAATACCCCCTGGCCTGCCCTGTCATGTACCCAAGGATTTTTGTCGTTGGTACACCATGATCTTGCATTCCCTTTATCTGAGCCTTGGCAGAATCGGTCATTTCTTTGAAGTTAGGCATCAAATGAACCATCCCTGCATGTGTTAGCTCATGGTTATGCTCCAGCACAACTTTCCAAACCCTCCAAAACCCACTTTCAGTATCAAGGTATACAGACAGCTTTGCCTTGCTCACACTTGGTCATTGTCTCTGGTTTGTGCACCCTCCACCAATCAAGCCTATTGTAGTGCTTCAATTCCCTTAACCTCGCCCGGTTGCAGAAAAACCTCCTCTTGATAAACCTACCTTCACCTTCCCGCCCACAATCTCCCTTGCGAACACTGAATCTGTGGCATTTCCCAAACCTCTTGTAAAACTCATATGCCCCATTATCACTTCGGAACACCTTCCTCAGTATGGCATCAGCAGTTAACCCAATAACATCTCCGTAATTAGGAGTTTCGTCGTCCGCCAATTCATCTTTCAACCCACAAGGCTCTTCCACGGACCTGTCAGAAAGCTCACCAGACTCCCCAGTTTCGTCCGTGGACACTGCATTTGTTAGTCACGAAGCACAACACTCAAGAGGGGGGTGAATTGAGTGTTTAAACAACAATAGATAATTTTCACGGAAACGTAAATGACTTTGAATATAAACAACTCAAATGCTCGTACTAGTATTTTTCCTTGGGCTTAAGTCAATTCTTAAGTACTTACATGGAGCTTTTACTTTCCAAGACACTTGTAAAATATAGATGAAAATAATTAAAGAGATGAAGGATAGAGATACGATACACAAGATTTATAGTGGTTCGGCACAATCTCTTTGCCTACGTCCACTCTTTCTCAATCGCAATTGAGATATCCACTAAACCACCAAGCTTCAAGGTGCTTGACAAACCTATACAACAAGAGCACTTGAATCTAACACCTCACAGTATCTTGATCACCAACGAATAACCCACTCCACTCGAAGTATCCCAACTTCAAGATTTTTCCTTGAGTGCTTATCTTGGTATCCTCACCGACTATAGTGTTTATCAAGTCTCACACCCTTGGAGAGTCACACTCCAAGTCACTCAAACAAAGAGATATAGAATTTGAGAAGAGAAAGAATTACAACTCTCAAAATAAAGTAGATGAATACAATTGAAGCTCTATGAACCAATATTTGGTTATCTCTCAAATATGTGCAAAAATCACTTTGAAATTATGTGAAAATTGAAGCATAAGCACAAGAATACTTAGAATTGATGTTGTTTTTCAAATGAGGCTTAAAACCATCTATTTATAAGCATCCCAAGCAATTTAGCCGTTATGAATAGTAATTCACTGTTCACTAGCCGTGGGAGCAGTAATTTACTGTTCACTAGCCGTGGGAATAGTAATTTACTATTTACTGTCCGTAAAAACGTATTTTTACATTTTACTGGCCGTAAAAACGTATTTTTACAGTTCACAAAAGACATATATATATATCAATCTAAAGCTCCGGACATTAGCTTTCTAACGCAACAAAAACTGTATCGTTTGGAGTTTTGTAGCTCAAGTTATCCCCACTTTAGTGCACAAAGGTCAAGATTGACAGCATGCACTTAAGCCTTGAACCAACAGATTTTCACAAAACAAGTTATAAAATATTTATGGCTATTATTTTCGTAAATCCTTTTCTTCAAAAACATTTTCTTGTGTATGTGTGAGAGAGATAATAAACTTTGGTTCTTAACAAGAAGTTTACCTAAATCCTAAGATACTAAACCATCTTCAAAACTTGCGGATTCGTCTTCTTGTCTTGTTGCTTCCTTTCAACGCTTATCCTCAACTTCAATGTTTGTCATTCATCAAAACCTAATCAAATGAACTTATACATATTGTAACATGGTTAACAGCATTCACTTTCTCACCACCTTCCTCCATGTGCATAGATTCTTCCAACTTCCACAATTTTGGCAACAGACCCACCGTTTCTTTGATGCACACTAACCTGTAACATATAATTATTTAGCTTCGTTTAAATCCTAATTAGCAACGGCACACCCAAGCTCTACAAATTTGACCAGCATGAATTTGGGGAAGAGAGATAATGTGGTTTAGCGCAGTAAATAGGGGAAGAAAAAAAGAAATCAATATCAAGAGAGCACAAACGACACAAAAAACCATCCCCAAATCATTAGTTTCTCCCATCAATAACAACTTTCCACCTAACCGCGCAGAACTCGGCAATGCTATACAAAATAATCGCAATATGAAGAGCAGGTGCCATACCTTCCAATTAATTGTCAAACCTTGCCTCAGGTTCGCGTTTTGGGCTTCACCTCACCACCTATGGCTCCGGCGGTTGTCTTCACTGGTTCCGTCATCCACTCTATGCTCCTTCCACCGTCCAACCTTCTACAAAGACTGATCTTTGTTTTCGTCCACTGCATCCAAACCCTATCCGCCGCAGAGTTGCTTACTATTATCTTTCAATTTCTTCTTTTTTTCTTTTTTATTTTCTATTGGTATTTCTTTCTTTTTTTTCCTATTTAATGCCCTAAATCCCTTAACATTTTTTCCCAATAACCCCCCAATTCTAATCCCTCGGACTACTTAAACACCCCACAAGTTTTCTAAAAAACATGTTAATGACCCCCAAAACTGAATCGTGTTTCATGAGAAAAAAAAAACAAAATGGAACCCACCAAAAAATCCCGCCACCCTAATCCTCCCCCTCAACCTCTCGTTAACGCTAAAGTACTTTACAGTTAAACGCCCGACAACCTCTGCTTATCACTGCCATTGCCGCACGTGACTTTGACATTCTCTTTTGCACAGGTTGATATCGATGTGCAGACACGCATCGTGTCGTTGCCAATTTCATCATGTGATTAAAGCCCTAATTTCATCACCATACCATAACCCTAACTATTATATTTAACTATAATTCTATTTATATATTTTCACACCTAATAAACTCCAATATTAAGAAAAGAAATAATAAAAATAATAATGCATAGCATAAAAATTTTGAGGAAAAAAATAAATCTAATATAAAAAATGAGTTTCAAGAGTTATTTTGAGTTGGATGAATCCATGGATGAATGAACAATTGAATACCTAGATTTATTCTATATTTAAATTAGATTGATTTATTTTATTTTTTTTAATATTAAGATTTCAACAATAAAAAAATAGAAAAAATATAAGTAACCAATATTTTCTAACCAATAAATCAGCAACGAAAATAGAATCTCCGTAACTATGGAACGTCCTGGTGGAACATTCATAAAATGTTTAGAAATAAAACATCTAAAATCTAAAGCAACCAATAATAGAAACAAAATATCCGAAATCTAAAGAAATAGAACATACAATTTAAGTTGTTGACAGATGTTTGCTAAAAATTTGTTGATTATATAGTATTATTGTAAATAATAAAAGTAATTTTAAATTGATAAAATGAACAAATAAATAAATCTTATTTTATAATTTATATTAAGAAACTATTAGATCGATTTCAGTGTAAAGGGTAGTCCCCTACCTTGGACACGCACGAGGGTTCTACTCTATCACGGTTCACCACCATCAACATTCAACACCAACCCCAAGCACCAACATTCATTATTATTTCTTTATTCTCAATTTCTAATTCCAGTCATTAAATTTATTATCACCATTTCATTTTCCCCACATTTTTTTCTTGAATGGACGATTTCCAATATAGAAATAATTCAAGATTTTTCCACCCGAAGAAAAAACTCCCTTAGAAGTTGATGAATGAATCAATTTCAATTAATTAATTAATTTTGAATAGTATTTCTTCTCTTTTTCTCTCTTTCTCCCTTTTTCTTCTTAAAGCCTTTACCTCCATTCATGGCTGCCTGAACCTCCTTTTCTCCACCACCTTTGTCTCTATAATTCTCTCTGTTCCTATTGTTATTTCCATTCTTCCGCTATTTCTAGGTGAGCATCAAATTCCTAAATTCCTTTTTTCTTTTTCAATGAGATTTTTCCATGTTCTAATTTCAGCTATGCATACGTTCAATTCAATTTTTCTTGTTGCATGGCGTTTCTGATTCTCATTTTTTCTGAATTCCATCTTTTAGAACTTTCCCTGAGCTTTTCTTTTTAATTGTCTTTTTTCGTTTTTCGTTTCGAGGTGCTTCAATTAATTTTAAGTTTTCGTTTATCGTTCAATTTTTGGTTTCAGGTTTTCGCTTTTCATCATCTTTTGTGATTTTCTGCATGTTTACTATAGTAAGTTTTTCCAGCGTTGAAGAAACTGAGTTTGACATAGATATGACGTTCATTTGGCCAATAACATTTTTTTAATTAAAAAAAAATTAGAAATATTGAAGCTTCTTTGTTGATAGCAAGTTTTTGTGAGAGGTTTTGCAGCTTTGTGTTTGAAGCATATGATGTAAAAGTGGAAAACTATTCATGTGGTTGGTGGCCCCACATCATATGCTAGCTTCAATTTTTTTTTATTTGCTTTTGTTATTAAGTTGGTGGCTTGTTACCATCACTAATCAGAAAAGATTGCTAATTGCACTTTTGGAGAGTGATAGTAGAAGGTTTTGGTGAATTCTAGGTATACTTGTTTATAACCATCTCACAGTGCTTTTCTTTGTTTATTTATTTATCTTGTTCTGTGATTTGCATGTTGGATTCAGAATGTATCTGATGTATTCTAAGCTTTGATTCCGGTGGATTTTGGGATTCATTCAAGTTTGGTTTCTTGTGAAAGAATTTAACTTGTTTGAGTAATTGTTGATCCTGATCGTATTTAGGGAGGAACAAGTAGGTGGCATGGCAAAGGAGGAAGAGTCGGGTAGTCCTAATTGGGGAGCTTCATTTTTTATGCAGACAACCGAGGATGTGGCTAAAGCTGTTGCCGCTGCAATGAACTCTCCGAGATCGTCTGGAATGTATCCATTGAAAGATAAACTTCATCGAAGTGGAAGTGGTAATCAACTTCATCGAAGTGGAAGTGGTAGTCAACTTCAAAGGCTGCAGAATCAAGTTACAAAAATGATAAAAGATTTTTCGCGCCCTTCTGATGCTAAATATATGAATTACAATCCAGAAATCTTAACAAGTCAGAAACGTCAGTGGGCTGCAAACTTTCAGTTGCAGAACATGGTAAAATCTTCTGTTTGAATGCATAAAGATCGGAATTACTTGCTTGTCTTATATCCATCTTGATTTTGATTGTATACTATAAAGTGTGAACTATAAACTATAGAGAAACTTAAGCTGCTTGTGAATAACGCAGGATTATTAGTTGTTTGTTTTGAATGCTCTCGTTTCTTTGTTCTTTCTTTAGTAGATATGCTCTACTGCTCTAGTCTCGCTCACTATCGTATACCTGGTTTGTTCTCATACACTAACATTTTATCTTATGTGAGTTCATAGGAGCATAGGTCTTGGAAAGAGACAACGAAGCTGTTCGAAAGCATGGTGGTTTGTGGACTTAATCCTAATAGTAATATCCAGGCACTGCAAAACCAATATCTTTTTAGGAAGTCTGGAAGTCAATCTCGTGTAGAACCGAACATTGAACCTCAGGTTTTGATATTTGTTTATAGATATTGGATTCATGTTATTATTTTGATTGCAATACTCTTTTGGTTGCTGATACTTTTGTTCTTTTTTTTTGTCATTTTTTTATTTATTTATATTATAATGCTATGACCACAGTGAATTTCTTTGACCTCTAACAATATATTCCTTTTTCCCCCCTCTAGGTCTTGTTTGTCTACCCTCCAGAGAAACAGTTGCCTCTTCGAGACAAGGATCTTCTTTCTTTCTGCTTCCCCGGAGGCATGGAGGTTAGGTGTATGCATGATGAATATGCTTATATTTTTTTGTTATCATTTTTTTTTCCACCACCATTATTATTTCTAGTTTCAATGTATCACCATCATTAATGTTATTCAGCTATAGATTATCTCTATCACTGGGAGTTATTATGATCTAAGAAGTAAAAAGTCATAGCTTATGAAGTGATATACCAATTTGATCGCATGAAAAACTTACTTCCTTCAATTCATTCATATATCTAGCGTTCTGTCTCATCTTAGATTAATTTATTTTCAATGTTAAATAACTTGTACAGAGATTTTATTTAGTTGTAACTTGTTCTCGTTTTAATGTGATTTTAGGTTCGTGCTATTGAGAGAAGTCCCTCCTTGAGTGAGTTGAATGAAATTCTTTATGGGCAGGTATTTATGCTGCCATTAGTATGATGCAAATAATTTTCATTGTCGATATTGGACTTACGTTGCTTCCCTCTTCTGTTTTACATGTGGTAAATTGTTAACAAAGACTGAAATGATATATCTATGTTTGTCAGTCTGGTTACCTTCTGTCTACAACGACATATATTATAATAAAGTTGGAAACTAGGGTAGACTGATAATTTCGTAGTGATACTTATTTCTGAAAATGTTGAAATTAAGGTGCCCTACTTGCAGGATTTTTTTAGCTCGAAAAGATACTATGCCAAAGGTTTTTTTTTTTTTTTAAATAATTTTTTATAAAGAAAAATCCAAGTTTTGTTTACTTGTAATGTTGTAATGTTAATTTATCAGAAGAATTTGGAGGGATGCCTAAGATTTTTAGATCCTGATACCCAGTGTGGCGTGTTTGTATATTGATTATTGCAGGAACATATTAAACAGCGGGATCTGTCATTTGTATTTAGGTTACAGGTACTTACTTTGAATTTATAATTTATCTTTTGTTTCCAGTGTCTTACATTTTCTTCTTTTATTTTCTTCGGAAAATTATTTGAAAAGGAGTTCTTAGCAAGGCTATCTAATTGCAATTCACAAATTTTATGATATGTACAAATATCATTAACAAAATAGCATTCTAGACTAAGAATTTATAAAACCATTAGTGAAATAATGTTTGCACCACTTTTTGTGTATAACTCTCTTGTACACCTTCCTTTTATGGTATGAAACACAAACTTTTTTTTATCTTATCTTACTTCTTAACAACCACTTTTAATACCAAAAGTGAAAGGTGTACAATAGTGGTGTACACAAAAGTGGTGCATATAACATTCCTCAAACCATTAACATAAAGTCATTATCGAAGTCATTTATAAATTCCAAAACACAATCTTCATCAATAAAAGTCTCACAGAAGACAAATCACCTTAGATAAGTAGTATCTACTATATAGAAGCTAACAAAGAAGCACAGAAGAGAGATTGTATGATTACGATTAGTGCTTGATAGATATTTTGATTTTTAAATCCGTGGTCTAAAACGCAGTCTGGTGCATAGAGTCATACACTTAGCTACATCTGCACGCAAATGGAATTTATTAGTAAAGGGGGTGCAGAACGTTCGCGGAGTCTGTACCACCACAAGCGTGGTTGTTCTTGGGTGTATCCTGCTCCTAAAACATAAGGGATAGGGGAAGGTGGCTGGGCCTACCATATCAAAAGGGTTGTATGAAAGAGAACCTGGCAACCTACTTCATTCGACTTTCCACCCACCTTATATGACCGACTTTTTCATAACAAGAAGGCGGCAAGCTGATGTGCTTTGATCAAGGAAAAAGCCAAGTCAGCCACCAACTCAGTGCGGGTCACGTGACCTACAGTTCAGTGAGTTTCATTTCTGATAAAAAAACACCCCTTGAACAAAGAATTCGAATGCAACACTTGCGCATACTGAAGTATTATTTTATATTATTATTCTGAAAAAAACAGAAGCTGGAAATGTATTGTTTAGGAGTTATAAAAAGAAAACAGAAGGAAAGTGTGTGAAGGTATCGTCGGTCATCTTGACCCATTTTGCAACGAAAGGAATTGCAGCAATGTATGAAATTGTTGATGCAACTGCCATTCACTATTCTGGCCCGTATTGTGTGATTCTGACCTTAAGTCGATCAATTCCAAAGCAACTTCAGTTCGTCTAACCGATTCAAATTGGTGACCCTATGATTTGTATTGACTAATACGATTCATGGTTGGAATTGCACAATTTGATGATACTGATTCTTAGCCCAAATTATTTCTCTCGACCAAATAAACTATGCCCTAAGGGCCCAATGGTTGTGTATTTGTTTAATTGGTTCTCAAGTGTGAATGTGAATGTTTAATAGCTTCACCCTTTATTGTAGGTCTCCCATATTCTTTATTATATTGTGCTCATACAAGTAATAATAATTGTTGTTTTTGTACTGTTATCCTTCAAACTTCATAGGGTGCTGATAATTCAACACTTTATGGGTGCTGCGTGTTAGTTGAAGAATTAGTGCAAAAGCCCTCTGGACTGCTCTCCCTAAATTCTTATAAACAGCCATCTAACTCATCTCTTAGACGCCATTTACTGGCTACAAAGAGATGTTACTGCATTCTCTCAAGGCTCCCATTTTTTGAGTTGCATTTTGGTATATTGAACAGGTAGGTGTTTCTAATAATCCCAAGTTCCCTTCATTGGTTATGGAAGAATTGTAGAGGATATTTATGATTTAATTTTCGCCTATTTTATTACATTTTTGGAAGGATTTTTTGTTAGTGTTAACAACAGGTCAGTTCCTTTCATATGAATCAAAGCAGAAAAAGTGTCTATTGACTATCTCTAGTCATGTTGTGAAACTTGATGCTAGATTTTTTTGTATGATCTGTGAAATTGAATTATGTCTCTGTGATCAGTTAAGTAATTTGAAAAGGAAATGTTTTTCAAGTGGAGACAGACAAAACGAATGCATGAGTTTAGTTAAATCAATAAATTATAAAGTTAGGGCTGTTGAAGCAACATTTCAAGGACGAATGAAACCGATGTATATGGGATAAAATTGGTTAATTGATGTCCAGTGACTAGGTGATGCAAATAATATATTGCTTGTCTAATTTATCAGCTTAATCTATTGTGCAAACAACTAGATTTTAGACTTGTCTCTTGTATTTCTTTCATCTTTTGTGGTAGATATAAAACTAATTAGTGCCTAATTTATCAGTTTAAACTTCTAAGATAAAGCTTTAGTAAAATTATATTATAGAGCCTTTATAGCTAATGGTGTAGAGTTTGATACTCTGCCCATTACGCTTTGTAAAAGGTGGGCCTGTGCATTGCCCACACCTGTAGCTTGAGGTTCTTGGATTGTTAGATAGTGGTTAATTATTCATTCATATTCATCTATGCAAAAGATTAAACTTACGGAAGATTACCCTTACCCTTACATTTCAAAGGCACTTTGAATAACAATTCTTCTTTCTATGGTTTGCATAAAATGGGGTTTGATATAGCTCAGTGGCATTGATAGTTTTGTGTAGGCAACCCCACTGTATTGGATAAGACATAACTATTGTTTTATTCTTTGGTACCTGGCATGACTGTGTAGTGGTTATTTGAAAAAAAAAAAAACTATTTGAATTATCCAAATTCTATTAGCACGTATTCTAATGAATTATACCTGGAGGTATCTGTACTCTGACTTGTTGGCTTTGCTATGATTTTATGGTTTTGATGTACATCTTATTCTGCTCATTTCCCTGTAGTATTTTCACGCAAGAAAGGCTAGACAGGTTGACAAAAAGCGCTGGAGATCTAAATTTAGAGTTTGATGATCATTATGAAGAAGCCAACTCAGGGGGACATTCAGAGCGTGTATTGGTAAATGAAAGACCATTAGATGATACTGATGGAAATCAAAGTGTTTCTCGATCAAGCTTAGGAACCTTACCTGCGAACTTTGAGGGTTACAACAATCATCCTAAACAACAAATTCTAAATGCGGAGCAGGACACATTGAAGTATGGAGTCAATGATGATAGTTCCATGCCAGTTGGTACTGAAACTGATAGAAAAACTTCCAAAGAAGAATCAAAGCCCGGTCATCCTGAGGATAGTGACCTGTATGGAGATGCTTTTGCGACAAACAAGCTTTCAGAAGATAAGCGTTTACCAAATGCTATTCTTCCACTCCTGCGTTATGGCCAGTATGAAAGCTCTGAATCTTCCTGCAGGTATTTGAAATTGTATCCCATGTATTTTGGTCCATATAATAAAATTTGATGTGCACTAAACTTCTGTCATTGACTTTTGTTTATTATTGTTTCCTCTCTCTTGTAACCATATCTAGAAGTACTTGGAACATAAACAAGTTCTTTACATGAACCTGTTATATCTGTCATTTGCTGTACTTTCCTTGTACATTTATCTAATTCTTTCTGTTTTTGCTCAGTTCTCCTCAAGTGTCTTTTGTTTATGCCAAGAGAGTGTGCTTTGACTATCCTCACCTCTCCTCTCTGCAAAATAAAATTCTCTCGTCTCCTCTCTGTTGCTTTCGAGCTTCTTACATTTGGTTATGATCTAGACTAACATTATGGATATCCCATTCATTCCCATTTTGTGCTCATCACCCTTCTGTGTTGATTCTTTGCTTACCACCCATTTCCTGTAGTTTACCTCTCAATTATAGGGGTCTATTATGCAGTTATCTTCTAGTTATCTTCTACTAAGCTATTGTCCTTTTTTATTCCAACTGGTGCTTCTGAAATACATGCCTTGCCTTATGCAGCTTTTGGGCTTCCATCTTATCAAGTTTGTAATTTTTAGGAGTGATTTCTTTGATACTTTAATGTCCATTTCTTATAAGTAATGCATCTTAAAACTTTGTTCTGCTTATGCAGCTTTCAAAGTTCACCATGTGAAGATAGAAATTTTAGGAGTGATCCTGATGATACTGAGACAGAAGATGCGTCTTTCTCTGGCCAAGATGATTTAAATGACCTTCATGATATTCTCGAATGGGCCAAGGTTTGTAGAGTGGAATGCACCTTTTCTAGTCTTCTGTAATGATATTGTTTTGCTGATGCTATTTTATCAATCTGCAGTCAAATAACTGTGGTCCGCTACAGATTATTAGTGAATATTATTGTTTAGAGTGCCCTCCAAGGGGTTCATCACTTAGATTTCATCCGTTGGAGCACCTGCATCCTGTGGAATATCACAGACCACAGGAGATAGTTCTAAACCTTGCTGGTTCAATTGTTGATTTGAAGTCCTGCAGTTTAGCTCTGGAATTAGCTGAGGTATGCTGTGAACCTGTGATAATCTTGCTTGGGTTGAATTGATTTGTTCTATTATAGATTTAGGATTTGAGTATCCTGGGTAATATTCCGACAATTATATGCTCATGGTAAAAACAAGTGGGCGAGCCTTGGAGCAATGATAAGATTTGATGTCAAGTGACCTTGAGGTTATGGGTTCAAATCCTATAAACAAAGTTTCCACTTGTGTGTTATGCTGTGTACATCTGCCCTCCTCTGACTTTAGTTTAGGTTGGAGTCTTGTGAACAGAGAAACTATCATTCTGCTCATGGTAAATATATTACTAAACTGTTCTTTGCTCCTTTCAGGCACATCACTCTCTTTTGGCCGAGGAGGAGGCAACTGCATTATCTATATGGGCTGTTTCATGTATATGTGGTACCTTGAGACTTGAAAATGTAAGTTGCACTTTGGTGTAATGTTTGCAAATCCATGCTCAATTGCTATATGTAGTTAATATAGGTCCATGCCTGATTGCAAAACCCGTAAATTGCCGAGATATATGACTCCATTAATAACTATTTCTTCATTATCTAAAGAAAACATCTTAATTATTGAATTGTTCATGATAATTTTTTTCCAAATTTGAGGGAAATTATGCACTGAAGTTGAACTGGTTTCTGCACTTATTTTCCCTCTCACCCCCACCCCCCTTTCCTGAAGGTGAAATGTAGTGATCTGAAGGTAGCAGTTTTGTAATCCTTGCTTTGGAGTTTTAGAAACTAAATAATTGTCTTTTCATTTACAGGTGTTAACATTCTTTGCGGGAGCACTACTAGAGAAACAGATAGCTGTTGTCTGTTCCAATTTGGTACATCACATTATATAATATTGTGCCTTAAAGACAATATTTTTTACTATGTTTGGGCAAATGTTTTTTGGGTGCTTGGTTATATACAGTTTGTCCTTCAGATACAATATATTCCTTGATTCATAGTTCCTTGCTCTATTAGTAAAAGTAGTCAAGATATTTGATTTGTTTCCCATATCTCGCATTTCTTGTACCTATATTTTGGTTATCTTTTCTTTTGTCTCTGTTGATATGATTGTGCATATTTCATGAATTATGTTGCTACTTGTTTTATAGTACAAGTCATGTTAATTCTTTACCGTTCTTAAAACTGTTTTTACTCTTCAGTTTTACAAATTAGGAGCTCTTGCAATTTATGATTAGATACATAGCTTGATACCCAATATTTTATTTGCTGGTTTGGAATATATAGGGGTGTTTGGTTTCAAAAAATGTTTTCTGTTTTCTATTTTCATTTTGATTTTCCAAGGTTTGAACTTGTTTGTTTTGTTGTTTTCCACTTTCGCTTTTCTTTTACATTTGCTTCTTGCTTCACTCACTGTTTTCTCTCTCTCACACGACTGCATTTCACAAATCACAACAAAGCCACTGCTTCCCCATAGCCCAATTATGACACTGAATAGCTTTCTCATCTCAACCACTAGTTGATCAACCAAATTTGATCATCCTTCTACGTTTTAATCATGTCACACTGTATTCTATGGCTTCCTCCTGTTGAACACAGCCATTGATTTAGGAACTGGTTATATCAATTCACTAATTAAACTAGGAAAGAGTCTCAACCATCAAGAGTCTGACCCTAAACACCAAATATGGGATGAAGATACCTGGTGGTTACATGACCGATCATAGGAAACAATGTCTGTGAACTCCTAGTAATGCATGGTGTCATTGTTGATTTGTTGACGATGACTTTGACCTCAACATGGAAGGAGTCGACTATGTGTGGTGTGCGAGGGGGGCATGAGATTCGTCATTACAGCAACATATCTGATGAAACAACTTGAGCCAGGTGGTGTTGTTGGTGTGTGATTGTGTAAGAGACAGGGACGTAAAGAACAAAGTTGCTTAAAAGTACAAAGTTGCCCTTGCCCCAAAGTGAAAGCATGGAAAATACCTTTTTATAAAATGGATAATGAAACAAGTTTTCTATACCATTTTCTATTTTTTCTGGAAAATGAAAACAACAAACAGCTAAGCCAAGCAGCCCCTTACTTCTCTAAAATTGGCATCTCTTTTGAATCATTCATACTTTTTCATAGAGATTGACAGAAACATTTTGTCTCCCATGACCAGGGAATCTTATCTGCTTCAATTTTGTCAGTTATTCCCCTAATCCGACCCTATCGATGGCAAAGCCTGCTAATGCCGGTTTGATTTCTTTCCCTTTTCTTATTTGAAGTGAATATTGATGGTTTGTTTATCTATTTTCACCTTAGTGTTTGATAATGATATTTTCTTCCAGGTTTTACCAAATGACATGCTTGAGTTTTTGGATGCACCTGTCCCTTTTGTAGTGAGTGTTCTATTTATACTTGCTTTAAATAGAGTTATCTTTTTTATTTCTCTATTTTTTTGTTGTTGGTGGCCTGGTATTTATAATGTGGATTTATTTATTCCTTTATATGTCCATGCTCCGTGCTTGGCTTGCACTTAGGCGTTCCTAATCCTATGATCTCTAGATATGATACTGAATACATTGCTTTGGAACTTGTAATACACATTGAATATTTGGATATTATATTATCCTTAAGAAATTGGAATATAACCTAGAATTGTTACTAGAGCAACTAGTTTTGAATTTGGTTTCAATTTTTTTTTGTGTATTGACCTTTGATGATACCATTTCTGGAATGTAACTGGCTACAAAATTTGATTCTCTAGGTTGGTGTCAGGAACAAGACCAATGAAATTCAGTCAAAGTTAACCAATGCTATTCTGATTGATGCC
>JASCZI010211589.1:39113-57745 GCA_036250425.1 Stylosanthes scabra
TAGATTTTATTTCTTTTAGTTAATGGAAATTTAATTTTTAATTTTAACGCTGATATTTTATTTTCCTTACTAGGAGCAATTAAGAATTTAAGATAAGAAAAAGACTAAGGAGTCAATACATTATTACTAATAGGGAGTCAACATAGTTATGGATGATAATTTATATAAATTTTGAATGATAACTTAGATATATGAGTTGCGAATGATACCTCATATAAAGTTTGGATGATAATTTAATTATTGGGTTTGGTTCCGTAGCAATATCCATTATAATTAACAAATATGCTCTTTTATGCTCTAATTGCAAATACTTTGTGATACTTGATCAAGGATAGTATTGTAAAACACAAAAAAAACAACACTCGTATTTTCTTGTTAGTGATGCAAATAAAATTTGTGATGAGACCTGCAATAAAATGTTTCTTTTTAATTTTCTTTCATAAATAATCTTAGAGTAGATCATAAAAAAATATTTTTGTCATTTTTATTAAAATTCTATATTTTGTTATCCAAATATTTTTAAATTATTTTTTAGGACACATGACAAGAGGGTAAATGTAAATGTAAATACATATGGAGTTTGGAGCAAGTGGACCTGTCAGGGTATCATATATGAATGAACCTGTGAGCCGATCCTGACAGTAATACTATTACTGTACACTGCAAAACTTACACTACAAGAATAGCTCAGAGAATTTATTGTGCCAAACATCATCAATGTTCATGCTGCCATATTTACTACCATGCACCTATTTTATTTATTTATTTATTTGTTGTGTGTACCGTTTTCATATATCCGAAATTTGTTGTTTGCATATATTTTACTTAATATTTTTCATTAGGGTAATGCTTGAGAGAAAAAAAAAAAGAGTAAGGAAGAATTTTTTTTAAAGAAAAAAGTGAATATATTATGTGTAATGTGTACTTCTTTAAAAATATTTAATTATAATTGTTATTTTTACCCAACTTCACTGTTTATCAATTTTTTAAAATTATATTACAGTGCTTTCCTATTGCTAAAAAAAAAAAAAACTAAGTAATTAAATATTCTTATTTATTAAAGAGTTGAGATAGAAAGATCCAATTCTTAAGGCTAATTATAGGTCTAACACTTAAAAGTGTAAATAATTCAATCATAAATGTTATCTTTTAAAAATATTAAAAATGTAAAAAATATAAATTTTTTTCTATATAAAAATTAGGCCTATAAAATTAGGTGTTAGAGTAATATACTTTATATTAGTATTAGCTTAGATAATATATATGTATTATACAAGAATACATCTTGTATTTGTAGAAGGTATAAATATAATACCTGATGTATGTTACAACTACCAATTACTAATTCAGGCATTTTACTTTACCTGCTGTGTTATTCGTTTTCTCTCTCACACTTTCCCTTTCTTTCTTCTTGTTCTTGTTATTACTATTCATCACTCTGTTCATAACATAGCTTCATCTTCTTAAAGGTCCTTGCTTGATCTTCTCACTGCAACCTCAACATGGTATCAAGAGCTTGAAACATCGATCCACCATGGTTCTTCTCGTCTCCGTTCAGAGCAGTCTCAAAAAGGGCTCATTTCACTCGCCCATAAATTGGACCAAAACAACTTCTGGAGCTGGAAGAAAAGTGTTTTACTTACAATACGCACCTTGAAGCTCCAAGATCACCTCACCTTCGATAAAATCCCACCTCAATTTGAAGAAATTGTGGATGCAGAAGCTGAATCTGACTCCACCTCCAAGACTGATGGGTCGGCGGCTGAATCCATCATCACCACCAAAAAAGCAGCAAAATTCGGAGTGAAAAGTCTCCAAGAATCGCATAAATACTTGGATTGGATGCAAAATGACTGTGCTCTCATGACTTGGCTCGATGCTTCGATGACCCTCACCTACAATAACAAAGTTGTAAGCTGTTCTTCATTTGCAGAAGCATGGGAAAACGATTCATCACATATTCACTGCCTCATCTAATACAAGAATCCAAAGCATCAAAACTCAGCTTCGTGACACAAAGAAATCAGGTGCAGTGAGTGATTACTTGCTAGCAATTAGGAATATAATCATGTTGATTCGCTGGATTCTCTTGGGCATACCTTTACTGAGGCTGATCATGTTCAAGCCATCATAGATGGACTCCCTGATGAGTTTGAGGGTTATGTCACCTCTGTGATGTCAAGATTGACATCCTTTACAATACATGAGGCTGAAAGCTTCTTAAAGGCATATGAGAGCAGATTAAACAAGAAAGCTCAAAACCTAGCTGTGGCACATTTAGCTCATGCCAATTCAGATTCATCATAACAATATGAAAGAGGTGCAGCTGGCAGAGGCAACAACAGTGGTGGTGGCTGAAATGGTAGGGGAGGAAGATCTCAGGGCAACAGGCCACAGTGTCAACTATGTGGTAAACTTGGTCATACTGTGCATACTTGCTATCACAGATATGATCCTCACTTCCAAGGACAGCCCCAACAGAATTCAAACCAAGTCCCATACTCAAAACACTTTACCACCATCACCAGCATCTACTTTTCATCAACCAAAAAGTTACCTCACAGCAGCTCCAAATCCATCAGATTCATCATGGTTTGCTGACTCTAGGGCATCTCATCATGTTACTGCTGAACAATCCAATATCCTACAGCACAATGAGTCCAATCAGGGCCTTGAACAACTCTATGTTGCTAATGGCAAGGGAGTATCAATTCATAACACTTGTTCATCTTTCTTTTTAGATAAATATCACAATGTTTTTTACAAACTATCAAATCTGTTACATGTACCAACTATTTCATAGAATTTATTGAGTGTTTCTAAGTTTGCAGTTAATAATGGAGTATTTATTGAATTCTGGCATAATCATTGTTTAATACGTAATCAGGTTACTAGGGCAATGCTGCTCAAGGGCAACACTAAGGGTGGCCTATATTTCTTTGACAACTTGGTGGTACCCAAACCAGAAAGCAATCATCACACCACTGTATTACCTTCTAAAATTTCTTGTAGTATATCCTTTATTCCTGCTAAGAATAATGTTCCTATCGATTTAGATAATTGTGGACCTATTTCTGCATTACATAATCACATTAATAAAGAGGATAATTGTCAAAATCCATGTCTTTCTTATTGTCATACTACTTTACATTCTGTGAAATCTGTAAGTGCCTTACAGAATTCTAATCATCTTTCTCCTAATACTGCATCTTCACCCCTGTTACAATCATTACCACAGAATTACATTGCTAAGGCCAAGCTACAAAACTCTTTTGAAATTTGGCATGAAAGGCTAGGTCATAGCAATGTCAAATATGTAACTCATGTTATGAAACTGTGTAATATAACTAATAACCTCACTGAACCAACTTACAAATTTTGTGAATTCTGTCCCCTTGCAAAGATGCATCAAATGCATTTTTCTTGTTCTAAAACTACATATACTGAACCCTTACAATTAATATATGCTGATATTTGGGGACCATCTCCATTTACTTCTGAAAATGGTTTTAGGTATTACATCAGTTTTATAGATGCTTATACAAAGTATCTTTGCATTTACTTACTTAATCGAAAATCTCAGACTCTGATTGCTTTTCAAGGTTACAAACTATCCATTGAAAATCAAACTGGAAAGAAAATAAAATCACTACAAACTGATAATAGTATTGAATTCACATCTTTAGTTTTTAAAAACTTTTTACATAATCATGGTATACTACATAGATTGTCATGTCCTTATACACATCAACAGCAGGGTAGTATAGAACGTAAACATCGGCATATAACTGAGACAGGGCTGTCTCTTTTGGCTACTGCGTCAATGCCTCTAAGAGTCTGGGATGCAACCTTTACCTCAGCTGTTTATCTAATAAACAAAATCCCAACCCCTTTATTACAAATGAAATCTCCCTTTGAAACTCTTTTTGGAAGAAAAGCTTATTACACTTTGTTGAAATTGTTTGGTTGTGCATGTTATCATATCTAAGACCATATAATAGATTTAAGTTTGATTACAAAAGCCAACCATGTATCTTCTTAGGATATGACTCTAACCATAGTGGATATAAGTGCTTAAGCAAAGATGGCAAATTCTATTTTGCAAAGAGTGTCATTTTTGATGAAACTACTTTTCCATACAATACTATGTTCTCTTTAACTATGATTATTAACTCTACTTGTGCAGCTGCTGTTACCACATCTACTAACAGTGAACATGTCATTCTTTTTATTCAAAAACAAGCAACTAGTAACCCTGTCATTATTTCTTCTCCACAACAAAATCAGGAAGCTCCTCCTTCCAGTCCACAGCAAACACAACCAAACCAGGTCCAACTAGCACCTACCACCATAGAACCATCCACAACAGCTCCTGTGTCCATTTCTAGCATTGAAATTGTTTTACCAGTCTCAACAGATCAGGGTACCTCACCATAGAACCCTCCAACCAACACTCATCGAATGAATACTAGATCAAAAACCAGTACGCTCAAATCAACTTCCTATTTATATGTTTCTCATACTGATAATGATTTTCAGTTTAGTATTCCAAAAATTGTGAACCAAGCTTTAAAGATCCCACACTGGAAAAATGCTATGGATAAAGAATATCATGCATTACTTAAAAACCAAACCTGGAGCCTAGTAAATCCTCCACATAATGCTACTATTGTACACTATAAATGGGTATATGCTATGAAAATGAATCCCAAGGGTGAAATCCTTATATATAAAGCTAGGCTAGTAGCCAAGGGCTTTCAACAAAAAGAGGGAATAAATTATGAGGAAGTCTATAGCCCTGTGGTTAGACCTACAACTATAAGATTAATTATCACTATAGCTCTCACATAAGGCTGGTTATTACGTTAATTTGACTTTGACAATGCTTTCCTAGATGAAAAGCTTGCTGATCTAGTATTTATGAGGCAACCTCCTGGTTATGAAACAAGTGATAATAGTGAATTTTGTAGACTACATAAGGCTACCTATGGCCTAAAACAAGCACCACGTGCTTGGTATAACACTCTTGTATACACTCTAAAAGGCTATGGTTTTCATAATATTGTCCATGATGTTGCTTTATTTATAAGAAAAACAACTACTGATGTTACTTATCTATTAGTATATGTTGATGATATCATCATTACAGGTTCTAATAATACTATTGCTCAGAAAATTATACATTCTTAGGCCTTGAAGTAGATTACATCAGCTCACATAAACTCATCCTAAAACAAGAAAAATATGCAACATATATGCTAATAAAAGTAGGCATGGTTGATTCCAAACCAATGCCTACACCAATGATAGCTAATCTGAAACTTTACTCTACTAACTCCGAATATTTTGAGAACCCGAGAAAGTATCGAAGTGTAGTAGGTGCTCTGCAATATCTATGTATTACTAGACCCGACATTCTTTTTGCAATCAATAAATGTTCTCAATTCATGCAAAAACCAACCATAGAACACTGGAAGGCAGTCAAACGTATCCTCAGATACTTGCAAGGTACGGTAAACCTAGGGATGTGTTTTACAAGCTGTGCTGATTATAGAATTATTGCCTTTGTAGATGCGGATTGGGCTTCGAACCTAGATGATAGGAGGAGCACCTTTGACTATTGTGTCTATATAGGAGCAAATCTCATCTCATGGAAGTGCACCAAGCAAACCAAAGTGAGCAGATCAAGCATCGAAGCTGAATATAGAGCCATAGCTACTGCACAAACAGAGATAATGAGCATTCAATTGTTGCTGAAAGAGCTCCAAATCTCAAAAAAGGTGTCACCAACAATATACTGTGATAACCTTAGTAGCTGTCATCTTTCAGCCAATCCAATCATGCATGGCAGATCAAAACACTTAGAAACTGACTTACATTTCATTCGAGATTTGGTTGTACAAAAACTTCTATTTGTTGTTCATATTAGCTCACAGGATCAGCTGGTTGATATAATGACTAAACCACTTTCTTTTAAGCTATTTAATAGGTTTAAGGCCAAGCATAGACTGTGCTAAACCCTGCCTAAGCTTGAGGGAGGATGTTAGAGTAATATACTTTATATTAGTATTAGCTTAGATAGTATATATGTATTATACAAGAATATATCTTGTATTTGTAAAAGGTATAAATATAATACCTAATGTATGTTACAATTATCAATTACTAATTCAGAGACTTTACTTTACCTTTTATGTTACTCATTTTCTCTCTCACACTTTCCCTTTCTTTCTTCTTTTTCTTGTTATTACTATTCATTACTGTGTTCATAACAGAGCTTCATCTTCTCAAAGGTCCTTGCTTGATCTTCTCAGTGCAACCTCAACATTAGGTTTATAAGTTAGGCCTCCAAATCATTTTAGTTAGAACTGCATACAGTTGTGATAGTTAGCCGTGTTTGGTTTCTGTATGTAATACATAAGATAGAAACACAATTATATAAACTTTATATATAATTAATCAGTGTTTGGTTTCTGTGTGTAATACATAAGATATAAATACAATTATATAAACCTTATATATAATTAATTAATTAATGTCATATATTATGTTCCATCAAATTATGAACAAAATAAAATTAAGAGCTTCCAATAGTTTTTCGAACTTTTTTAAGCAACAGTCACATTTGCGGATATTTATAATCTTATAGAAGTGTATTGGCAGTGGGATCCGTAGCACTTAGGTTGGGTTCGAGTGTAGGGTCAACCTTACACTCACACAAACATTTATAATTACGGTGATTAAAAAATGTTTGTTAAATTAAAGTGACATTTTTTCACTATTTAATCATATTTTTTTATAAAAAAAAAAGTGTCTTTTTCTATGGGGAATAAGATTGTTCCATCAAAATTATGAAAACAATATTTATATATAACTACCATAACCACCATAATCATATTACCATAGATTCTACCACACATAAAATGTTGGCTATGAGAGTTAATAAGACAAAATAATACAATTAATAATAGAAATAATATTACTAAATCATAAAATTATAATTGTTTAAGATATATAAAGAAGTTTATAATACTTTCTAATGTTGATAATGAGTTGATAATACGAGTTTGGTAAACTTTTGTAAAAAAAGTTTAGCATATTCATCTTCTACAAGTGCATGCCATGATCGGTGGCCTATGCCTCTCTTTTCCCAAACAAAAAGATGAAAAAGATTAAAATGAGAGTAAGATTGGGAAAAAGCAAAAAATGATTAAAACGTTTGGTACGATTCTATTCCTATTAAACTAAAAAAAATGGAAAAGAAGAATATCAAAAGATAAAATTACCTCAAACTAAATTAAAAGAACTTTAGACTAGTAATAAAAAAAATAGTCTCCAAAAAAAACACCTTTAGACTATATCTCCATTTGTCATTTTTCTACATCTTCAAAAGAAAAATTATGCTATATGAGTAAACCAAATAAGTAATTTTCGTAAGCCAAGAAAAACAACCGTAATTATTCTATTTAGATAATTACCTCATTCAATTTCAATGACTTCATGTAAAAAGAACTACGTTTAAGCTAATATTCTTAGTATTCATCCTGAAAGTGCTTTTGGGGAATATGGTATGACATTTAAGTTCTTTCAAGCATATTGGAACATAGTTAGTGGTGATGTTTATAGAGCAGTTAGAAGTTTCTTCGCAGGAGGGCGAATTTTAAGAGTTTCAATCATACCCATATATGTCTAATCCCTAAGATACCAAATGCTACTATTATGACTCAAGTGAGGCCTATTAGCTTATCTATTGTAATCTACAAAATTATATCTAAAGTTCTTGTTCATAGACTTCGAGGTGTAATAAATAAGCTAGTAAGTCTTAACCAGAGTGTATTTATTAAGGGTCATTTGATTTCAAATAATATTCTTATAGCCCATGAATATATACATTATCTTAAGACAAAAAGGCAGGGGTTAGAATGTAAAATGGTTGTTAAATTAGATATGAGTAAAGCTTATGATAGGGTAGAATGGAAGTGGTTTATGTTGGACAAATTGGGTTTTGATGATACTCTTATTGGATGGATCCGTGAATTGGTGAGAACTATTTCTTATTCTGTTGTTGTGGAAGGTTAACCCTATGATTTTTTCAAACCACATTGAGGCATCCGCTAGAGTCCCCATATATTTTCCTTTTTGTGCAAAAGATTTATCCTTCATGTTACGCAAGGCACAACAAAGCAGTCTAATTCAAGGAATTCAAATTAACAGGCGCTGTCCTAGGGTGAACCACTTGTTATTTGCTGATGATTTTATCCTATTTTGCAAAGTTTCTATTGATTGTTGTGACATCATTATTAATTTGTTACGATCTTATGAGGATTTTAGTGGATAGTAGGTAAATTTACATAAATCTATTGTTTTCTTCATTAACAACTCACCTCCAAGTTTGTGTCAATAGTTGGCAGCAACTCTTCGTATAGGTCATATTGGTGCACAAGATAAGTATCTTGGTTTACCCTCGGTTATTGCTAGATCTAAAATGAAAGCTTTCAGTGAAATCCAGAAGAAAGTGAGAAAGAAAGTCCTTGGTTGGAAACATAATCTACTATCAGCTGGATGCAGACAGACTCTTCTCTTAAGGCGGTGGGTGAAGCAGTTCCTATAATACACTATCTTGTTTTAAATTACCGGATAGTCTTATTTCAGAAATTCACAGTATAATGACACAATTTTGGTGGGTCAAAGAGGAATGAGAGACAGATGGTTTGGATAAGTTGTAGTACCATGACTCGTCCTAAGAAAGAAGGGGGTTTGGGAATAAAAGATCTCAGAGCTCAAAATCTTGCACTCTTAGGGGAAACAATTTTGGAGGTTAGCTACACAACCTAATGCCTTGCTTTCTAGAATTCTCAAAGGAAGATACTTCAAATATAGCAATGCTCTAAAGGCTGAGATTGGTGCTTTCCCTTCGTGGGGTTGGCGTAGTCTGCTTGAAGGGCGTAGTGTTGTTGAGAAAGGACTAGTTTGGCGAGTTGGTTCAGGTGCACAAATTAAAACCTTTGAAGACCCTTGGCTTCCACCACCATACTCATATCAAATATTCCCTGTTCTATTTCCAGAAGCTGCCCAACATTCAGTATTCTAGGTAAAGGACCTAATCATTGACAATACTCAATGGAATAAGCAATTAATTCAAAATTTATTTCCTCAGGGCATCAATTCAAGAATTTTATCAGTGGAAGTAAATGATGAATCAGATAAATTACAATGCGCTTTAAATAGAACACATACTTACGATGTTGCTTCTGGATATCAAGTTGCATATCAATTTTTCATGATTCTATTGAGTTTTGCTCTGATTTGCTGAGAGAAAAAGAGACGTGGATCAATCTGTGGAAGCTATCCATTCCTCACAAAATTAAAATTCTTTAAATAAAAAGCTTGCCATGACTGGTTGCCAGTTCAGAAAGTGCTCCGATCCATCACCAGTTCCTCTCCACTATTGGAATTTGTCAAATCTGTCAAGAAGAGGAATAAAGTGTGCTTCACTGTCTAGTGGATTGCAGGGAAACTCTTGAAATTTGGCTCAGAATGCAGTTTTTAAGACACATACCTACTGCTGGTGTTTACCCATTTAGTCAATGGTGGAAGAATATGAAGCAGATCCTCTATAGCCAACCATCCTTCAAAACAATCTTAGTTCTTAGCAATTCTTCTTTGGAACATTTGGAACAGTAGGAACTCTTGGATTTTTTAATAAGCACGCCGTGATCCAGAGAAGGTGGTCTCTAGTGCAAAATAACTTTTCTTGGAGCTACTTCATACCAACCAGTGAGAAGCTTGGTCATCATTTTGAAGATCTTATTTGTTGATGTATTTAATTCCTTATTGGAAATGTTTAATTTGCCTTTCTTATCTCAGACGTGCCTTTTACCCTTGTACTGGACACATTTGCTTTTATCATTAATGAAGTATGTAATATCTTTGGGAAAAATTTCAATGACTTCATCAGCATTTAGACCATCACTACATCGCTTAATTCTTTTGGAAAAAACAAAAACAAAAATGGGTCAAGACGTAAGTAATTAGATTCTGCAATCTGAAGCAAAGGGACATCAAAAGTAAGTAGGTCAAGAATTCGATGTCCCTCCTTAATAATCTCATAAAAAAATATTTACAAATTTAATCCACACTTATTTTATCATAATTTAAAATATTTTTCATTTTCATTTTATACCACACATTTTATTTCTTCTTCCCATTTTTCCTTGATAAAATATTTACATATGTTGTAATTGATTCTTTTCTTAGGCCTCAAACATCTCTCCCCCTCCTCCCTCTGGAATCCGAATCGACACCTCCACCTCCATTTCCGCTTGTCCAACCTCTACATTGACGAGCGCCTTTCCACTTTCCTCCCCCTCCCTCTTTCGGTTCTCGCCAGAAGGTGCCATCTCAGTGTACATTGCATTGCTGGCAAGACCTCCTCCGCCAAGGCCATGAAAAAATACAAGTCGCCATTTGTATTATGCTTTTTCAATTTTTTTTAAAATCACAAATCGCTTCAGTGTTTTGACTTTTTAAATATCACCTCCCCTTGTTTTGAAAAAGGCGAATTCTACAGTGTAGATGAAAGATTCCATCTACACATGTAGACAGTAGCTGGAAACACATGATTGGATAAAAGGATGGGGGAGAACCATTTGAGGGTGTGTGATTGGTGAACGGGGTTGCCCTTAATGATGTCTTTAGGGAGTCATGTTAATTAGGTGACCTGATGGGCTTCATTTTTTTGTGTGGTAGTAGTTGGAGGTTGTTGGGCCATTGTCATGGGTTTGTGGAAAAAACTAGTAGAGCTGTCTTATTTATATATTTTGGCAAAAATGGATTTGTGAAAAAAATCGTTGCAATAACAATATATTGGGGAGTAGTACCAAAAAAATAAACAACATATTGGGGAGTCATATACTTAGACAAAATAGGATTAGTGTTATGGGTTTAGGTTAGGATGAATAGTGCCAAAAAAAAAGTTTAGGTTGTATGATGAACACTTTGTGACTGGTGATATATATGGTTTTTATTTGTTATGATAGTTAATGTGTTATAGTCTTATAGATATAACACAAACAAAGCACACCAGAAAAATTAAAAAACAATACCAAACATAAATATATATGTTATAATAGGACACCAAAATATATATATGTTATAACAGTGATAGTATATTAATAGTGAAATAGTGAATAATATAATAGAGATTAGTGAATTATACATTAGACAGCGAAAGTAATAAACTTTTCGCAAACTGATATTGAAAAAAAAATTAATGCACTTAGAAAGTATATGTAATACTGTTAAGAAAACACGAACTTTAATTTTCTAAGCGAAACAAATCTGCCGTGGCAATAATTAAAAAAATAATTTAAAAAAATGAGCAGTTGAAATCATTATAGGATAATTAATTTCAATAATTTCTGAAGTGAATCTCCTTAAAGAGAATTAAATGTCACATGTAAATAAAACATTGGTTAATGAAAATTCCTAATGACAAATTTAAATTTGCGAGATTCGTAGTTGTAATTTGTGAAATATTGCTTATTGAGCTAGGTATATCGCTATGTCATTCGGGAATAGTCATTAATTTATAGAAATAAGGCGAGTAGTGAAAATATTTTTTAAGTTAGGTGGTAATTAAGAACAGACATGATGGTGACTAAAATTGTATTTTGATCGCTCGTACAAAGGTGTGTCATTTGTTGCAACGTTTGAGACATTCTTAGAAAGGCAAGAGAAAAGGCAAGAGAGAAGATACATTTTAACCCTAATTGCAAAACCTGTTCGAAGGAAACCCATTTGTATTTCATATTTTAATTCCAATCACAAATTGCAAAACATGTTCCCACTTTGCTCGTTTTTTTTTTCTTTTCCGTAACTCCAATCATAAATTGCAAATTGTTGTGAATCATATACCCGCCCAACTGATCTATCCATCTATTTGGTTTACAAAAACAAACATCACAAAAAACCACCCTTTGACTAGCATTTTCCCAAAAATGGCCCACCCAAAAGCCCACAAATTCCTTCTTCAATTACAAAGACTTAAAATCTGTAATACTTCCACTAACTCCGTAATGCCGAACTAATGTATCCTCTTCCCACAGGTGGGCCCCAAAAACAGGCCAATCAACCAACAATATGTGTTGTCTATACGCCAACTTGCTGTCTACATGGTAGACCTCACCTTTGAAAAATATCGAAACATGGTCATTTTGTCTAAATACTCACACATACACCTCAGTATCAATTATTGGATTTTTTTTTAAATAAATAAATAAAATACAAGATTTACAGATATACACACGCTCCCAGATTTTTACCAATTTGGGCCGTTGTTACTTAACACGGGCCTGGGAGCTGCGTGTTGAGGGTTCAACATAACACAAGGGGTGGTGGCCCGTGTTAAGCTCTTCTTGGGCTGGGCAAAGGCTAACACGGGCTTGGGCATCACGTATTGGGTAACACGAGGCTTCGTAACCCGTGTTGTTAACATGATAGAGCCTGGCCCGTGTTGCCATCATGGAGGAGCATAGCCCGTGTTATGTATGATGCCTATAAATAGAGCGTGAAACCCTCCCGCAGACCCTACTTCCCTTCCTTCTTTTAACTCTCCATCCACTTTCTTTCAAATTTCCATTATCTTCTTTCTTTGAGTAGAAGCAAGTGGTAAGTGAGCATGTCTGCGGAAGGCAGTGGCAGTGGCAGGGGCAGGGGCAGGAGAGCAAGAGGTGATGGGGCTCAACCAAACGAGCCGGATGTGGCGGATCCAAATGGTTTGCAAAGGTTGAACCTCTCGTGGCACATCGCAGAAGTACTTCACACACAGGTACGTGTAAGAAAAATATTTCTTAATTAGTTTATACATTATACTAAAAAGTAATGTAATTATTCGTATCATGTTGTTAGGATTAATTAATTTGTAACCATGTTAAGTTATATGAATTTGTAAAATATTAAGCAATAAGGTAATAAGAAGTAATTTTTTTAATTTTTATTTTGGTAGTTAGTAATTTACTAACATAATATATGCTAATAATATTTTAATATTTTAATATGCTAACATAGTATATCCTAATAATATGTAGTATTATTAGTGTAATGTTTAGTGCTTTAGTAAAGTAGTAAGGATAATATTTTAATATAGTATATGCCTCTGTATTGAATAGCAATATTTTCTTAAGTAGTTTAAGTTATATTAATTTGTACTATGTTAACTAGTAAGGTAATAAGCAGTCATTTTTAAATTCGTAATATGTCAATTAGTGATATAGTAATTAATAAAATAGTATATACTAATAATATGCAATGTCATGTAATGTAATATTATTAGTGTAATGTTTACTAAAGTGGTAGATGGTAAATTTTTAGTATAGAATATGGTCATGTGTTGAGTAGTAATATTTTCTTAATTTGTTTAGGTTGTATTAATTTGTAACATATTAATAAAGTACGAATTATTTATATTTTCTTAGTGATATGTTAGTTAGTAATACAGTAATTAGTAATTTAATAATATGTTAATTAATAAGGTTATCTAGTAATTTAGTATTTTTAGTAACGTAGTAATAGTTTAGAAATTTAGTAATATATATATTTCTTGGATACACTGTGACTGTATTTTTTTATGAATTAACCAAGATGTGTTAATAGATTTTTTATTTATAAACATGCAGAGGGAGCGTGTGCTCTTGTCTAGGCGGTGTGCATTCATGATGCCTCCACCTCCTCAGTTGATGCAATATATCAGGAAGGCGGGTTTTGAACAGCGGTGCAGCTGCGTGACTTTTGCTTTGGCGCTGCCCTCCTCTCCGCGTTCGTAGAGCGCTGGAAACCCGAGACCCACACATTCCACCTCCCATGGGGCGAGTGCACCATCACCCTCCAGGATGTGGCATATCACTTAGGTCTGCGCACGAAAGGTGCGCCAGTGGGGGAATGTCTGCGTGAATTCGTCAGACATTATCAGACTGAGCCATGGGACATGGTCGAGCAGTTTCTGGGGGCACGACCACCACCCGTTCATGATGAGAGGAGGGTTGTTTTCGCGATCCACATGAGGTGGTTGCGGGAGAGGCTTGACCATATGCCGGCCGATGCTGATGATCATACACTGAGGCAGTATGCCAGGTGCTACATACTGCTATTCATAAGAGGTTACTTGTTGCCCGACACGTCCATCAATCTAGTGCACATTCGTTGAGTTCTTGCATGGACGTATAGGTCCTTGTGCGATGCTTCGAGGAAGGGAGGACCGACGTAGCTGGGTGTATTCCGCTGGTCATTTCATGGATTTACCACAGATTTAGAAGTTTATGTCCTCCTGCGGTGGATGTTATTGTGTGGCCTCTAGCTAGCAGGTAATGTGACCGATTATTTATGATTTTAGCTTATGTTGAAGTTAGTCGTACATTATATATCTTTCTGCGGTTTTGTAGACTGATAGGTTTTCAGGAGCCAGACAGAGACAGACAGGAAGGTCGGCTATTGAGGTGGCGAGAGGCGTTGGACAGGTTAGACATCGGGCGGGTAAGTGTAACTAGTCTTTTTTGTTTCGTTAAGGGTCATAATTTATTTGCATATCTAATGTGGTATTTCTTTGTTTTTTGCAATTTAGGTCCCCGTACGACATGCATGCTTTACAGGCCATTGTTCCTGATTGGATCCGCTCTCATGTGGAGATATTTACATGGAGGTCTGCGGTGCCTGTTGTGTGCTTCAATATGGTGTACATGCATCACGTTGATCGTGTCCTCAGGCAGTACGGCGGGGAGCAGCCCGTACCTAGGGTCCCTATGGATCTTACCCGGTTCATGACATCCACTGACAGGGGTGAGGATCGATGGTGGCCTGATCATCTGAGCACATGGTACGCTGGGTGGCAAGCTAGGGGCAGTCGGAACGTGCTTGTTACCATACATGAGTGCAGGGATTACCGGGGGACCCAGGAGTATTTCACGTGGTATGTGGGTGCGATCGACAGAGGGAGGTTTTTGTCATTGATGTCCCGACTAGATAACCCACGGTGGATGTTTGCACCTTCAGATCTGCCAGTGTCCACCACCCATCCGAGGGACGAGTTGACCATGCCAGAGGATGTTCCCGCCAGTGGCAGGAGGAATGATGCAGGGGGTAGGGGAAGCGACCTCCAGCCAATGTAGCTCCTCCAAGGCCGCCTGCGAACTCACATGACCGGCGGAGGAGAGAGAGGATGGGTGCCAGGATCAGCATGGATGATGCGCAGGAGGAGGCAGCAGAGATCGGCCGACGTGAGGATGAGGGTGACGCAGGAGATCAGCCACACGTTTCTCTGGCACGTCCGCAGTGGTTCAATCATGACATCATAGGCTCCTCATCCATGATGCAGGCTTCAAATGCATCTCAGTCAGCGGTCATCGCTCACCCCCAGCCTTTCCTAGTTGCATCTCCTGATCCATTCCTACAGTGCACATTCGATGTCGGGAGCCTTGATGACGTTTTCGACATGATACAAGCCCCGGATACGGTTGTTATGTCTCAGGCGGAATCCTATAGGACATCCAGGGATCATCGCCTAGACCCCAGTAGCTCGACATTCGTCGCATCTCCCCACCCACCCCACGGAATGGGATACACTGTGAGTGACTAGGGTGCCACCGGAGCTTAGTACAGGACCCTGCCAGCATATTATGACTTCATGAGTGGCCTGATCCTGACCACGACTCAGGCCGAGACAGCACCTACGGAGCCCTCTCCTCCACCTCCTCCCCATAGACCCACGAGGACAGTTAGACCACCTCCATGCGACACCGGTGGGCACTTACATCATGGTAGTGGATACATGTGACCCGACTGTCTTTTTTTAGTTGTTGTTAGATAGTATTTTTATGTTGCTTATTGTTCAGAATTTGAATGTGTTTAGGGTTTAGGTTTCCTTTTATCGATGTGTTTAGGGCAAGCCTTTATGTAATTTGAAACTCCTTCAAGGATTATGTACTTTGATGCACTTTTCATTATATGGATTATCGTATGTCGTAACCACGATTCGTGTGTTTCAGAACTATTAATTTTACCTCTGTATCGATATATTTATTTTCCGTGTTAGTCTTGTTTTATTTTTTGAATTATTATATATCACGTTGTTTTATATTTACTTTTCGTGTTAGTGTTGTGTTATTCGTATCGATATATCTTACACTACAACATGAACATAACAATAATAAGAAATAACAGCATTTTTTCCGAAAAATAGAAACAGACTAACTTGAACACAACATTAATAAGAAATAACAACAAACAAACCGACTCGAAAAAGAACAGATGAAAGGGGACAGGGAAGCCATCACGTCCACCATCTAATCCTTAGGATGCGCGGCATTAGGACAACCCTTTATCGTATGCCCAGGATGGCGGCATATCCCGCAGCGCTTTTCTTGGTGCTCAATAAGGTCCATCTCGTTCCTAATCCTAGTTGAAACTGGCCTCCCCTTGGTCTTTCTTCGCATTGAGGGGTTGGGCCGCAAAGTTGACCCGTACCACTCAGGCCATAGCCTCTCATTCAAAATTGGCGGAAAATCCATCTCATAAACTTGTTTCCACTCCGCCAAACCATACGCAGGGTCGACATACGGACCCCACTCTATGCCGATTGCAGCACATGTAGCAATAACATGCCGACAGGGTCGGTGGAGCTGTTGGAAACGACCGCAGTCATACATTCTCTACCTCAGCCTCACCCTGTATATTGCTTGGTGAGACCCCATTATCGGAATCACCTCCTCCATGACAAACACTGCCGACCAACGATCGCAGCTAGTGACACGCATCTTTGGCAAGTCATCCTTGTGTTTCTTTATCTCCGAAAGCAGAAACTGGGTCCAAATATTACCGCCAATAATCTATGCATGTGCTTCCTGACCCTTTCTAATCCATAGCTGCTGCAGGCGCTTGTATGTGGCTCTCACAATGGCCACGATCGGTAGGTACCGTGTACCCTTCAAAATAGCATTTATGCACTCTGATAAGTTCGTGGTCATGTGCCCCCATCTACGACCATCGTCGCAGTGCTGTAGCCACAAGCTTTGCCGGAAACGGGACGCCCAAGCGTGCATATCTGGCCTAATCCTCTCAAGTTCATGCATGTATCGCCCAAGTGTGCATATCTGCATTCATCAATGCCCGCTTGCCATCTTTGTGCCTGAACTTGTTGTTAAAGTTACTAGCCATGTGCCGGACACATATTGCGTGATATGCTCTCGGTTTCTGCCACCCGCTATTTTGCTGATCGATTGCCACCTTGATTGCATTTGACCGATCTGAAATTAACATTATTCCATCCCTTCGGACCATGTGTTGCCTAAGATTACGAAGGAAGACTCCGTTGTTTCTGATTCAACAATTGCAAATGCCACAGGAAATATGGTTGAGTTTCCGTCCTGCACGACCGCCATCAGAAGCACCCCCCATACAGATGAGTACCATCCACGGACACGAATGGCTTGCAATGCTCGACCGCATGGATGCACTGGGGAAAACTCCAAAATACCCTCTCAAACTGGGAACACTGTGCGTCAGGGATATCTCCGTTGTAAAATGGCCCATCCTGAAGATCGACGATGGTTCCAAGGCAAAAATGCTGCAACGCAGCCAACAGTCTCGGCAGAATGGCATAAGACTCCTCCCAGTCGCCATACAACCTTGCAATTGCCTTTTGCTTCGCAATCCAAACCTTCCTGTACGAGGGCCTGAAGTGGTAGCTCTGTTGAATTGCGCTTTGCAAGACTGCAATTTCAACTGATAGATTAGACTTTATTGTCGGCAATATGAACTCACAAGTCAGAGTGCTGTCCAGCTGCGCGTGGTCTGCTAACATTGAAGGGGCAAGGCATGAGTGTGGCCCCCAGAACTTCCTTATTTCCCTGTTTCAACACAGAGCTCCCGTCACCATACGAATTTTAATAAATTGTTCAGCAACATTATGACAAACACACTTGCCAATAACCATGGTTTACGCGAAACGCCACGCGCACCCTCTAGGGACAACCAGACTCATGCTTCTTGCAACGGTACACGTACTTGTTTTGATCGGATTCCTGCACTCTGTACTCGGCAGCCCTTTGGATGTTATAGTTTTTCACTGCCATGTGCACTGCTTCTCTGCAACTAAAGCGATGTCCAACACGGAACTCCTCCCCACCGTCTAGGTTGAGGTAATCGTTTCCCCCGCCTCCGTGGGCTTCTCTAGGCTCCTCCTGCATCACATCCAAGTTCAGCGTATGGAAGTGGCTGTTGACAGATGCCAAATCCGGTATAGCCGCTGGTGCTGGGAGTAAAAACCTACGACCGACTTAACTCTCATCAACATATTCGGCCTCATCGAAACTGTCAGTTGATTCTGCACTCTCCCCCAGGTAGTCTCCATCGGATATGTCATATGAGCCCGAATCCATGTCCATGGACACATCCGGAGTGGCGAGGCAGCAATGGCACCCACCTGGCCTGCTGATGAAGTGATCCGTTCTAGGCGTCACAAACAAGATTAATTTGGAATTCCCTTTCTTTTGAAAACAAGAAGGAATCGTTGTAGGGGAACCCAAATAGGTTATGAATGCGAACTAAGAACGTTCTCGTCAATAAAGATTGTCACAAGAGCT
>JASCZI010211589.1:73396-83794 GCA_036250425.1 Stylosanthes scabra
GCGACAGTTGCTCTCACCTACCATTAAGAATAGAGGTAAGTTAGACAAGCATTTGCATAAAAAGGGTCCATTGCAAGGTGGCCCACGAATTAGGGTTTGCTAGTATCTAATAGCCTGAAGTAAACACTGCAGATCCATGTTTGATTTTAGCAGTTAAAGAGGAAACAAAACACAGTTCATATTGTGGTTAAGGGTTCAACAACCACCCAGATATGCAAAAGAATCACTCTCCATATGGAGGGTGTCTGTGTTTGGCATCTAGTAGCAATAAAGAATTTTGACATAAGCAGAGTCACGATTTAAGCGTAAGGCAAATATGTAATTACAAACAAGTGTCACATCAGTTATTCATCGACATATTAAGATAGATGAAGTTTTCTGCAACAAAAGGCATTCTTTATGGCAACAACAATGCAGTTCATGATCTTAATGTAAAGAACTTGCTATAATTCAGGGGAAAATATAGACATCCAGAAATAAACATAATGCCACCTATGAGCATCTTTCATCAAACAGATTAACAAAATTAACAAGATAGGTTCAAGGGATTGACAAGACCTCATCTGCAGTCCTTTTTGCCTTCTGTAGTGTTGATGCTGAAAACTTTTGCATCGCAACACCTGCGTCAAATCTTAATGTATAGTTTGAGGGTGCCAAATGGATGGCCCTTAGTAGAGTTTTTATACAGTCTTGCCACTGTTCTGCTTCATAATGAGTACGGGCTAAATATAGAAGTATTTGCGAGTCTGTGTTATAAAAGAACTTTCGCAGGCAATTCTGGTACTGCAAAATAAGAAAGATCAACATTTTCCCAGAAAGGAAAACGAATGTCATCAGCACATGACTCCAGTCATACTTCAGCAAGAACTTAATACAAATTAAACACAGGATATACCATTTTCACAGCCAAAGAAAAATTTCCTTGAGCAAAATAAACATGGGCTAAATTTATCCAAACATCAGGCATCTGGACAAAAACACTACCACTTGCAGCTTCTTGAACCTAAAAAAAGGTAAAAGTAAATAAATAACTCCGATATATGAAACTTTATGCTATGTATATCCCAAATATAAGCAGACATTAGGTAACCTGAGTGAAGATATCCTTTGAAACATCAAAATGGCCTTTCTCAGCTAGAACTACCCCAGCACCATTGGCAGCATATAAATTTGCAGAATGCTGAATCAGAACCTAATCAAAAATAAAAAAGAAACATCAATAAAACAGTCCCATTATAAACCAAGGTAATAAGAAAAGGGGGGTTCGGGAAAGAATGCAAATGGCACAAGCAAAATGGATTCATTATTTTTCATTTATTTAAGGGCCAACACCCTCAAAAAGTTTAAGCTATGGGATGAAGCTTTAAGAATGGTTTACTTCCTATCAGTTCCACCCCTCCCAGCTTAAAGCACGAGTACTACACAAATTACTGTATATAGTTCCTGAGATTAAATTTCAATAAAATCTATGGGTGGAGCCAGCACAGACCAAACTCCTAACCATTTGCTTTAAGTCTCTAATACCATGCCCTAGACCAATTAACCAAAAAAGCTTAAGCCATGACAAACGGGTTAATATGCATATGAAATGAATAAAATGCTAAGATAAATGGGATTGATGTATCCAAGGTTCCAAACCAAGGTCTGCAAACCAAAAGCTGAGGAAAACACAAACACCCCAAAAATAGCTCAAGACAGAAAAGTTAGGAAATAACAACATAAACCTACTCGTGTATAGAGTTCCTTGGCCTTTTCCAAATGAGTAGCTTCTAGCTTTGGATTTCTCTTCTCATTCCGAACTGCTGCAAAGTAATTCCAGTTTCCCTACTCATTACAGAACCAGTGAATCAAAATAATTATCATGGTTACACAGTTGTGAGGAACAAAGAGATATGAAAGTACATCCGTAATGAACAATGAACAATAAGTAGAATAGACATATTTATTAGCACCAAAGAGACATACAAGAGCAAGAGTAGCATATGAGTCTTTCCCATCAGTTGCATCACTGGCTGCCCGGAGAGTTTCTTTTGCCTTCACCCAATCATCATTTTTCAACTCCAAGTCACCAAGCATGGATAATGCATTTGGACACTTGTCATTCACCTTCAGGGCATCATGAACCTACAGAGTAGAATTGAAATTGTGAGGCTTTGCAATTATTATAGAAGCAACAAAAGCAAGATCGGGCATAGTAGTAACCAGCTCAATGCTTAACAGAATGTTGTTTCGAGCCTTTGCAATTGCAGCTAATCTCAGATATGCATCAATGTAGTCTGGAAACTGAAATAGAAAAAAGAAATAAGAAAATCAAAATAAAAGAAAAAACTGATCAATAATGGAAAGCTGGAAACCATATTAAATGAGCCAAGAAAAATAAAAGATGATGGCCAATATACATCAATATAGGCAAAGATTGTAATAGAAGAGCCCTACTGCTGAAAGCAGTACAACTTCAACAAAACTTGAGATGTTATTCATTCATATCAGTGAAGCAATGTCCACTGTTAACAGTCAATATTAACATAACATGTTTGATGCAATGCCTTAACAAAATTAGACCATGTTTAAAAAATAACTAAGATTGTGGTGTGTGTTCAATATTAAAAAAAAAATATATATATATATATAAAAAAGAGATGCTTAAAGCATTCATACGGGGAGTTCACTAAATGGTCTCATCAGCTACCATTATTGTAGTAAGATAACGAAAATGCATTACTTATTACATATCCAACAATTCAAATATAGTACCAGAAGCTAGAAATATCATAATCACTTAATTTTATAGCGTTCATCGGTGAAAATGCTATTGACGGCTTCAGTGAACTGCTAATTAGATAAATAGCATTAAAATATAAATAAATAAATAAAAGAAACACCAAGAGTCATAAATGATCATCATATTTGAGACCACAGATTGGTTAATATTCTTGAATCCGTCAGTGGTGTATGGATAAGCAAAGTTTCTCTAATATACACATACCTTGAATAATATTAAGCGATACAATATGCTTGCAGTTCCAGAATCATTTAACTGCTCAAGTAATCTGGCCAGGTTAAAGAGCACAGTGACTTTATCCCAAGGCAAATCTATATGATGACCATTACTTTCAAGTTTATGAAATAATTGCATATCCTTAAACTGAAGTGTAGAAGTAGCAGTATCATTGGAAGCTTTATTTCCCCCATTAATAAGAAACAGCCATATGCCATCACCCAAAGCCTCTTTAAAAGTTTGTTGAGCAAGCTGATAAAAAGAACTCAAGGATTAAGCATTTGAACATGAAGCCAAAGCAAAAGCAATGCAGCCTTTAATAGCAGTACAAACCTCAAATTCTCCCCTTTCAAACTGAAGGACACCAATATTATTGAGTAATTCTATCGGTACGTCTTGGCCTCCCTTCTTAAAAAGAGTACGAGCCTGTACCGGATTTACAACATCCAGATTAGGAATAGATTGTATTTTCTTAAATTTCAATTGGATGAGAGAAACTTTGCAAAAGAATTTTAAAAGTATATAATAAAATTCTCTTACAGTTTTGAATGCATCGAGGGCAGATCCTGTATCAGACAGAATCAACAATTCACCCAATTCAAGAAATGCCTGTACGTAAAAGGAGAATATAAGATTAAACCAACAGCTAGATAGAAAGTTTTGCACGACTCATTACATAAATATTTTGAAGAGATGAAAGGAATCAATTTAGAAAATGTAAAGGCTGATTTCTTTCAAAATATACATATATTAATTATTATCATTTTGTTGATAATTGCTTATAGAAGCAAAGATAAAATTTTGAACCAATTCCATATGCTATAGTTTTGAAACAACAATCAGTCTACAGGCTGCAAAAAATATCAATATTGTTTTTAAAGTATAATAGATACTATATATAGGCAACCAAATAAGTTAGAACTCACAAATAATCCATAAAAGAATAATGCTTAAGTGCTTCTTTTCCTTATTATTGATATGTATCACATGGGAAGTGTCATGAATGGCGGGACAAGGAAGCAAAGAATGGGAATCAATTGCTAGACCCACCACGATGAATAGGTGACAGAACATGGACCATATCACAAAACCAAGGAATATATGACACTCGGTTCATACTACAACAACAACAAAGCATTATCCCAATGGGAGGAGTCGGCTACATGGATCAAATGATACCATCGAGCTCTATCGTGTATTATGTCTATAGAGAGACTGTTTGTACTTAGATCTCCCTTGATCACCTCATGACACTTGGCCCACAACGAGATATAAACAGACAGGACGAACAGCTAATGCTGGATACCCTTGATAGATTGGATATCAAATGTCTTATCTCTAAGGAAGATTGAGAAAAGATTATCTCTTTACTTTAGATGTTAAAGAGATTTCACTGAGAAAACTAATTGGAGGAGAAGACCAAGATACAACAGCTAATGAAGGGGTAAAGATCCTAACGACCAGCTGGGTTTCTCTTGTCTAATTCAGCATTTTGTGAAGGAAGAAAAAGTGAAAATAGCTTAAAAGAGAAAAAATCCTGTTTCCTAAATTCTTGTTTTCATTTGTTATTTCACTATTTCCTTTAGGAAAAAGATGAAATCAAATGCTCTCCTCTCACAATGAATTTCAGATGCTCCTTCCCAAGAATGACATTCATATGTCCTTAAACGTTAAACAACAAAAGAGCCTTTTCTGACTAGATAGAAAACAGGGTCAAATACCGATTATAGCTATCAATAAAGCCATAACTGCCCACTTTGAACTGGATACTTTTCATGTGAAACAAGACAGAGTTTGCATGTGTTAAACTTAAAACAAGTGAAGACAGGAAACATTGGAGAACCCGAAAAGGGTGTTCAATAAATTCTAGAAAAACACACAAAATACCAGCAGCTTTCACCTGGGCATCACGGGGATCAATTTTTGTTGCTTTCCTAATAAATTCCTGGCCCTTGTCGGTTTGACCAAGCTGAACATATATGTGCGCCAGTGCCTGTATGGGAAAATAACATCAACACAAAAAATAGGAAACAGGGAGAGTGGTTTTACAATAATTTTCAGAACTACAACTGCTTTATTTGTTTAGCTAATACACAGGTAAAGTAATCTACAAATCGTACTACAAGGAGCACCCAAAACTTTGGTGGTTTACAATGACTTTCAGAAGAACACATTCAGAAAACCATAAAAATAAATTATTGGCAAATTAACAACTCAAACTGGTTAACTGGTTAGTGAGTAATCATCAGTCCTCTGATAATAGTTATCAAGAATAACTTTTTCTAACGTGCCAAAACAGATTTTGATAGGTATGAGAGAAAAGGTTAGAAGTTAGTTTTTGAATCAGTTTTAGCTAGTTAATGACTTTTGATGGTTAGTTAGTAGTGCTGAGCTGGCATAGGGACATAGGGTGGTGGCTAGCTATAAATAAGAGTTTGTTGTGAGTTGTAGAGTCAGTTTTGCCATTGTGAATTCTGTTAGGTTTTGGGAGAACCTCTCTCTATAGTTGGTTAGTACCAACAGTGTATCTCTTCAAGAACTGTGATTGCAGTTCTTGATTCGAATAAAGCTCTCTCCTCTTTCTCTAGTTCTATCACATTTGAAGAAACTGACTAGTTTTGGGTCTGTTGGCATGCCAAAATATAGAACTGACCATTAAATAAGTAGTGGTTTAAGACTACTTATTTTAAAGATTGATATACCATATTCAACCAAAGAAATGCATGTCCTCAACTCATGTTTTCCATCCTTGCATATATAACTCACAAAGATAATGACTCTTTCGCGGAAAACACACTGACCATAAAAGAGAAATGATATTAAAGGGCGTAAGGTCAACATCCTATCAAGAACTCACTTTCAAGGTCTCGCAATTATCTGGGTACACCTCCAGGACCTTTTCAAAATTTGATAGTGCACTTCTGAAATCTCCCAACTTTAATTGTACTTGTCCCAGACCTGGAATCAACACAAAAGAAAAAAAAAAAAATAAAAATGAAGAACAGACATTTGGTGAATAATACCCTCGACTCTATACCTTCACATACTAATGATGTATCATAAAAGAAGTAAATTTCACAGCACCTCAAAAGAAAATGCTACATTTGCTACAACATGGAAACAGACCCAGTAAAACCATAATATTAAAACATGACTGCCCGCTAGAAGAACACATTCAACACCTGCTATTTTCATTAAGATAGCAGGCCTACAGATACTGAATTAAGATACACCTAAAGGAATAAGCAACGGGTAAGTTTCCACCATAAGTTTCATAGCTGATAAAATTTAATTTCTTTTACTGCCATATCACAATGTTGTAGGAATGCTGTAAAGTCTCAAATTTGAATGTAGCAACTAACCATAATAAGGAAACACAAATTCATGGGGCTTGTTGACTTCCTTGACAGATGCCATGTAATACACCCCTGCTTTGTCATAGTCACCCTGTGGTCAATAGGGAAAAAAAATTTACCAGAGAATAAAACAGTGACGTGCTAACATTAAAATCTATAATATGCCAAGAGAAGACAAGAAAATAAATAAGAATATTGCACATAAGACAATAAAATAATTAACTGTTTCTTTTATTTGATAAACAATAGCAGGGCCTCAAGAAATTTATTAATGTCACTCAAAAGAATGTTGCCAACAGGAGAGAGAGAGAGAGAGAGAGAGAGAGAGATTTGCTTCCAACCTTGCTATGGTAAGAGCGTGCTAAATTGTAATAAGAATGAGACTTTGTTGGACCATGATTGGTGACAGCTAATGCAGTTTCGGTTAGTTGTTCAACCAAAAAATGTTGACCAGTGAAGAAAAAATGATTCGCAAGATAATTCAGAGCCATTGCACAATATGGGTATATCTCAAATGCCCTCTGCATCTTTACCATTCCCTTTCTAATTCCAGCAGCTGAAAAATATTACACACTATCAGACTCAGTCCATTAAATGAGAAAAAAAAATTATATATATTACAAATTATATAACACATAAAGTGCTTAAGAACATGATGCATGCAGAAAAAGTGAACCTTCATTGGTACGCAAGTCCATTATTGCAAGTGCAACAAGAGCCTCAACATTTTCTGGATCTAGCTGAAAAAGAACAAACCAGGAAACATACAGAGATCAGTACTACCAAAGCAACATGACAGCATATCCACAAGTCCACTAGCAATTAAAAGATTCACTTGCCTGCAAAACACGCTCAAACGCCTGTCGAGCCTTTTCAAATTGACCTAATTTGTAGCGACATAGACCTATGCCAAGTCTAACAGGTGCAGGGCAATCGGGATAAACTTGCAATGCTCGCTTCAGGTTTGCAATGAAAAAGAAAAAAAAATGTCAAGTTGCGCTCATACCACTTAACTGCCACTATTCAAGTAACGTGCCACACATGATGGTGCCATTACATTCAATACCCTTGATTAATATTAATATTTTATTTATATAGCTTAATCTCTGCTTATTTAACTTATATCATTTATTTAATCCACTGCAATTTCATACATTAAGCTTTTGCACAACAATTCCAACATTAATCTCCAATCCATTGAAATTTTGGAATGCATGCCACCATAGCTAATTGTTCTACAAATGGTTTCACAAAACCTAAAACCTATCCAAGTTATTGATTTGAGTGGAGTAATACTCATCTAGTTTTCAGTATTGTTATTTCATTCTGAAACTGTTCAATATTTCAATTACTTCTTGGTGACAATATAAGTATGTCATTGTGCATTGACTTAATGGTCAATGTGCATATATAAATTATAAATGTGTTATTGTTACCAGCAACGAAGGTTACCAACCTTGTACAACTCAAGTGAGTCAGAATACCGCCCTCGGTTGAACTCAACACAGGCCTGTAGATATTCACCAAAGTTATTAATAAAAAACAGTACTTCCATCAAATAGCTAAACAAAACTTCAAACAAATTCAAGGTTGTACCCAAGTTAATGTACATCAGTCCCTCACAAAAGCATTGCAATTTAAATTGCTAGCCAGTAGCAACAAATTAAGTACTTAATTGCTTAAAATTCAATTAAGGTCTACAGTCCTATAACAAGAATATGTAGAGACAAGCGAGCAAATTTGATCCTCTAAAACTGGAAAAATTACTGGAAACAATTCTGGATAAATCAATTTTCATTTTATTAATAAGCAGATATCTTTATGCTTCTACAAAAATAAATTTTGTAATTTTACAAGTAACATTTGGGGTTAGAAGAGGTACTGGTGGGCCGCCTGTTAATGTCTCTCCATGGAGAATGGTTTTAAATTTTGTTAGTTTGGATTCACATATACTCACCCAAAATTCCATTCACCAGCCACTTGATTCCGTACTTCTCAATTCTCAAACATACTTGCATATTTTGTTCCAAAATCAGTTCTAGCTACAGAATCAACTTTAGATATAAGCAACCAATAGTTACTTTTTATTCTCCTACTATCCTGTTTGGGATTTTCTAGATTTAAAATTTTAACTTTATCCCATAATTATAGGTATACATATCACACCAAAATGGAAGAAGAACTATTAAAATTATATATTCAAAGGTGATTTTATAAATATTATCCAAGCATTTATTTGTCAAATTAAGATTAAAAACCAAACATAAATTACTTTACCTTCACATTGATTTAACAAAATCAATTATATCTAAAATCAATCCACATACACATACACACACTTAAGCTCAAAACTTGCAGAAAAGTGCACAAACTCAATATACCTGGCCGAGAAGAGCAGGAACATTATCTCGGTCTCCATCTAATACAATCTTAAATGCAGCAGATGCCTGCTCTACTTCTCCCTTTGCAAGCAAAAGCTGACCTGTAAGCATTAGCTATGTATCAATTTTGCAAGTATCTGGAGCACATCTGATGACAAGGGACAAACTTGATGTTCAACAAGATAGACAACAGATACTCATAACTTGTGAGAAAATACCAAGAACATTAAATATAGAGCAACCAACATGCCATCAAGCAAAACAACTACATGTGACATGACCACTGAGTTTACCGGATACATACGAATGCTTCAGCAGCAAAAACTAAAATACAATAGTAAGGATAATTTAAGATGAGATGAGCTCATCTCTAAAGTGAAAAAAGAAAAATGTATTAGGCTAAAAATATACATAACTACATGATGAGATTGAACACTATCACATCAGAACAATAACTATCAAAACATCACATAACTTCAAATTCTATTCAGAATAAAATTTGAATTGGAAGGGAGCTTATCTGTTGTAATGCTGAGGCATCTATTAAATACCTAGACACTAGAGCTATTGCTATGGTCCATGCCAACATAAAATTAGCAGGTATCGTGTTCCTCATTGTGAAATTACAGTGCTTGATTCAGTTTCACTGAGACATAATAATTCACATAAATAAGCAATCATATGTAAACCTTTCCCAACCCATGTGGAGGGCTCATGCATGTCGATCCTTGATGCTTTGTTGTAATATTGAGTTGCCAAAATGAAATGCTCCTCCTTTTCTCTTTGTTTCGTCTCAATTTTCCCAAGGTAGCTATAGTATGCCCCAAGGGCATTTAATATAGCAATCCTCTCGTATCTAACATCAGCATAATAGTCATCGATTTCTACAGAACAGCAGAAAAGCAACCACACAGTTGAATTATATTAGACCCTAAACTAACATCAACCAATAACAAAAACAAAAAGATTGACACAACAAACCCCATCAAAAAGAATATGCAACCGAAGTATACCCGGGCTGGATCCCTCCTCCAAAATCTGGCGAAATTGATCAATTTTTCCCTGCTTGAAATACTCCCTCTTCACCACAGAAAAATATATGCAACATTAGATGTAAATAAAGGAGTAATCAATACCAAAGACAAGCTAACAAAAACAACAGGAATTTTGCTAAATGTGCATCTACATTAATAGGGAAAACTTGAGTGATAGTGTAGCATATTCCCCCCTGCACCCCAGGCTCTAAAACAGATAATAATGTCAAATCATGAAACAAGCTCCAAGTTCAAACCCACTAGTAGCTTTATTGTTTTATCTTACCATTCACCCAAACTATGGCTTTAAGTTCCAAAAGCTAAAGCTAACATGCTATCATAACAAAAGTGCAAACCAACTCAAATCGCCCAAAATAAGAGCAACAAACAAATGCAAGAAAGGAAGCATCTTTTGAAGCCAGAAATTGGGGGCTCGATTCAGATTAGAAGTAGAAAGAAAAGAAGGGAATGACTAACCGCGATGATGAGCCAGAGATCGAGAGGGGCTTGCTCGGCCTTGAGGATGTCGAGGATGTCGGAGGCGTCCCTGGGAAGCTGGTCGAGCGCAACCCTAACCTCTTCCTCCGAGTTCTGCACCGGAATGTACACCGATGCCATTGGTGTTCCAC
>JASCZI010211590.1:3887-59094 GCA_036250425.1 Stylosanthes scabra
ATGCTGAAAGGGCTTGGACTATCCTTTTCTTCCTAGTTCAAATTTCTCCCAATGAATTTTCAGAATTAATTAAAAAAAAGAGAGTTTCTTAGTGTGGTGTGGCAGCATTGCTGGCCCACCATGGAGGAGCACGAATCACGAGTTAGAACAGTTGATTTCTAACGGATTAGATAAAAACTAGCTTGTTTTCAACCGGTGCCATTTAGTGGCGGTTCTTAAACGGCCGCAAAATACACTGCTGCAAAAGTCGCCATGAAGCAACAAAAAAATCATCGCTAGGTCTCACATTTGTTGTAGTGCAAGCTCATGAGTCATAACATGAAGTTATGGAAAATGATGATAGAACATAGGTTAAGACAAAAGACACAAGTATCAGAGAACCAATTTGATTTTTTGTCCGGCAGATCCACCACCAAAACTATATAACTATTAAGAAGAATGATGGAGAGGCATCATAGTAGTAAAATGATATGCATATAGTGTTTATTAATTTAGAAAAAGCGTACGATAGGATGTCAAGGGAAATCTTATAGAAGGTTTTGGAATGGAAGAGACTACGAATCACATATATTTGCGAAGACATGTACGATGGGGCTACAACTAGTATGTAGACTCAAGGTGGTGTGACAAAAGAATTTCCTATTGATATAGGATTATACTAAGGATCGTCTTTATGTCCATACCTTTTTACATTAGTCTTTGAAAAATTCACAAAAACATATCTAAAAGCATGTGCCATGGTATATGCTATTTGCAATGATATCGTCATTTTGAAAAAGTCAAGGGAAGAGCTAAATAAGAAGGATTTACGGAGAGATGTTTTAGAAGTGTATGGTCTACGCATAAACCGTAGCAAAACAGAATATATAAATTGTAAGTTCGGTTGTCAAAGTGAAAACCCTAATATGTACAAAGGTAAATATTGAAGAAAACATACGAAAAGGTAAAAGCTTTAGGCATATTGGGTGCATTATACAGGATACTGGAGATATTGAAGATGATGTAAATTATAGGATCCAAGCAGGTTGGTCAAAATGATGGAGTTGCGTCTTGTTTTATATATGACAAAAAGTGCCTTTAAAACTTAAAGGTAAATTTTATTGCACTACTATCAAATCGCTATGCTTTATGATATAAAGTGTTGATGGCTAAAGGGGATCACAAATATAAGTTGAGCGTGGTAGATATGAAAATGTTGAGATGAATAAGTGGCCATATATACGTGATTGGATAGAATAAGGAATGGAGATATAAGAGAGAATTAACACCTATTGTGTGTTAAAAGAAAAAAAAAAAAGTAAAATCGTATCTCAGATAATTTGAACATATAAGAAGAAGACTGACCAAACATCCACTTAGGAGGTGGATAAGATGGAAGAGTTGTTTAACTATTTATGAAATAATCAAACAAAATTTATATGTAAATGATCGTTACGTAAATATAATAAATGATAAAGTTTAAAAACATCATTTGTTTTATGTAGTAAATTTCACCTAAATGAACAAGTCTTTGTGGTTGTTGTGTATATATGTGTGAAATGGATTTATTTTTTTTATATATCGTTGCTTAATAGAACACAATTATTTAATTATTCTATATTATCTTATTATCGAAGGCTTTGACTTTTGAAACGTTACAATATATACAAATATTATTAATATGTAAAAATATATGAAATGATAATGTTAAATAATATATTAATTTATAAATAACCTTGCTTAATGTACGTGCCATAAATTAAAAAAAAGTCATGTTGTAGCCTTTTTAAGTGAAGAATTTTGGCTTAAAGAATTAAATCTGATTATGAATTATTAATAATTACTATTTCTCTATTCTTCTCCCAATGCAAAGAATGAAAATGATTTATTTCTAAATGCTTTTGTTTTAGTTTTTGGTTTGTTATTATAGAAAATAAGAACGAACGTATTATTTATAGGAAAAAATCTATAGAGGATAATATAAAATATAATACATCATATAAAAGATAAAAAATATTTTTTAACTAAATAATGATCAATCAACTTTTTTTTCTTTGAATTTCGAAAATTCATCATAACTAGTTTAGTGACGACTGACGAGAGAAGTTTGAGTACTAACTAACTAGGGTAACTAGCGTGTATGTATCCTATATTATATTAAAATTTTATTGTCGTCTAACATAAAAAAAATAATACTAAAATTTTTTGAGCTGAAATTCAATTTAGTTTTCGAAATTTAAATCATAAATTAAAATGACTCATAAAATTTGAAATTACTCAGATTTCATCTTAAAATTTAAAATTATAAGTCAAAATGACCCTCGAGATTTAAAGAAAAAGAAAACGAACACTCTGCAGCTACGTTAATGAAACTATCCTATTATAATATGAGTTGAACAAAAAGAAGAAGAGGAAGAAAGTGAAATGTTGAGTACGTGTGTTAAGTGTGAAGTGTTTGCAGTTAGTTTAGATATCATATAGTGTTGTTTTAAATTGTTTATGTGCCAACAATACAAAATAATATCTTTTAGAGTGTGTTATGTGTCACTTAACAGTACACATCAGCATTTCGTTAACGGAAATGGGATCAAAGACCATTTGGACTTAGAATTCTAAATTTAGGGATAAAATTTAAATAATCTTAAATTTCAGGAACCATTTTAACACTTACAATTTAAATTTTGGGGCCAATTTGAATTTCTAAATCAAAATTTTCCATTAAAATCGTACACGTGTTTTAAAGTAATTTCTAAGTTTTATGACTTAATTTTAGTTCTTGAATTATAAAAGGCAAACTTTGAGAATTAAGTTGAGTCTGAAAATTTTAAAGATCAATTTGGTGGGCACTTATAGTTTAAGGAGGTAATTTGAGTGACTATATTTGATTTTGAAATCAGTTCAAAACATGATATTGAGAAAAATACAAAAAATAATATTTTATATTTTATTTAGTGATAAATTGAATATAAAATAGAATAAATAATAAAAAATCAATTTATCTTATTTTTATATTCACAAAATTTGAAAAGACAAATAAAATAGAAAAAAATATAATTACAAATAATTGGTAAGAATAAAAAGGAAGTTAAGTCTCCTCTCTTTGTTTATGTGCCTTCCAACCTTCCTTGACAAAAAGAACACAAAATATAATAATTTAATATTACAAGACAGAATATTTTTATTCATATTTTTCTGTCAAATCTATCTATTACTATATTAAAAGAATAAGGTTCTACTTCACATCGAGAGAATGAGTGAGAGAAAAGGTGAGAGCGGGGATGAGGGTTTGAGGGGGAAACACAGTGAGATTTCTGGCCTGGCCGGAGGCAGTAATAAGGGGGAGAGCGATGGGGGGTTTGCATCTGGAGCTCGGGTGGAGGGGGAAGGGTTACATGTAAAGGAAGCCTCTGTACAGGTTCCGAAGGTGTCTTTCTGGGACAAAGTTGTAGGTTCATCTTCATCTTTGGTCCGAGGGATTGCTGATTCTCTTGTTGGAGATAACATGGCTAAGATTTACTCCCTGGAAAATGAGGACTTTCCAAGCCTTTCCTTCAATCCGATTGCGAGAGAGGCACTCTCGGAGCCTTACAAGGATGCTATTGTAATCAAAGTGCTTGGCAAACACTTTGGCTACACGGCCTTGATGCACAAGCTTCGGAGTATTTGGAGGATCAGAGGAGGCTACCATCTTATGGATGTCGGTTTTGGCTATTTCTTGGTTAAGTTTGATAAACCTGAAGATAGGGAAAAGGTTTTATTGGAAGGCCGTTGGACTATCTCAGGTCACTATCTGGCGGTTAAACCATGGACCTCTTCTTTCCAATCCTGTGAACCCTCTTTCGGTTCTACTTTGGTTTGGATTCGGATATCTGGTCTTAGCATTTGGTGTTACCATGACAATGCTATGATGAGGATCGCGGAAGCAATAGGGAAACCAATTAAGGTGGATCTTGCCACCAAGTCTGCAGAGAAAGGTTGTTTTGCCCGTGCACGTGTTCAGATAAACCTTGGCGAACCGATTAAGAGGAAGATCCGAATTGATGAGTTTGTTTATGATATTGAATATGAGAACCTAAATTTGTTATGTGGGATCTGTAGTTGTTTTGGACATGATTCAAAGGAATGTTCCAAGATTACTTCGCCAGTTGCTTCTTCGGTTGAGATTGGTAAGGTAGCAAGGGACGGTCAAATTGCACCGGCGGCTTCTGAGCCTACCAAGGAGCTGGAAAACGGTCATTCTTTGAATTTTGAATTTGGGAAAATTGATGGGGAAATCCCACAGAATCCGCAGCACATAAAGAATAGGGAGGAAAATTTGCATGAAACGGAAACGTTAAGCAAAGATCATGCAGAGGATGCATCTTGGACTGTGGTCCACAATAAAGGAAAGAAAATAGTGGGCCAATCTGTTAATGGGAAGAAGAAAGTGCCTTTAAAAAAGCCCATTATGGCCAAGCAGAAATCATCTCTTCTTATTGGGCCCAATAAGAAAAATGAGGTGCAAGGCAGCAAGGGAATTACTGCCCATGCTTCTAACTCGGTGGGTGTGCAAGGGGGGTCAGTGTTGAAGGTGCCTGATTCTAATCATTCGAAGCTCTCTAAGCCTTCGAACAGCGTGGTGAAGAGCACCATGACTCCAGCGAACCACCACAAGAGACAGCGTCCTTCGTCGCTTCAGAATTCGCCGGTGGATACTTCTCCTCCTAATGGTGAGCAGAAGACGAACCCAACCCAGACGCTGGCATCCTCGGAATCAGCGTTAGTGTGCCCTGCGACAGTTCCCATCTCTTCGGCAGTAGTGTGCACTGGAAAGATGCCTCTGACCTCGGCGCTGGTGTGCCCTGTTCTGGTGCCTAGGTCTTTGATCATCTCATCTTCGGCGCCGGTGAGCTCTGCAAATGGGCCGTCGAGCTCGGCCGTGACTCCTTGCTAGCGCAGCTCTGCCCCAAATTTCTTAGGGCTTGGTTCTCTTTCTTCTTCTTGAATTCTGTTTTATGGATAGTGAATTTAATATCATTAGTTGGAATATAAGAGGTGCATCGAATAAGATGGTCAGGGTTCATATCAAAGATTTGATTAGAAACTATCGACCTTCTATCTTTGTAATTGTTGAAACTCAATGTTTGTTTGAATCAGTTAAGGAATTCTGGAGAAATTTGGGGTATAGGCCATTAGGAGTTGTGGAGTCGATTGGCCATAAGGGAGGCATATGGTGTTTGTCCAATGATGATAAACTGCAATCTTGTATTCTTATCTCTATGGAGCAATGTATGACTTTGGAGTTATCTTGTTCGGATCGTTCTTGGGTGCTTAGTGCTATCTATGGTAGCCCTCAGCCTGCTGCCAGAGAGAAGTTGTGGTTACATCTTCGCACCATTGCTCCTTTAATTTCTGATTCTTGGCTAGCTGTTGGTGACTATAATGAAATTGCTTCCAGTTCTGAGGTCCGTGGTGGGCTTGTTAATTACAATCGCTGCACTGCTTTTGGGGATATGCTTGATGATTGTGGCTTGTTTGATTTAGCTACTAAAGGCAGAGCTTATACCTGGTTCCGTATGTGTCGTGGCAAAATGGAGATTGCAAAGAGATTGGATAGAGCTTGCATTAATCCTACTTGGCAAGTTCTTTTCCCAGAGGCTTTTTCAGAGGTTCTGCGCAGATTACATTCGGATCATTGCCCGTTTCTTATTCGTTGTTTTGGGCTTCATCAGAAAAATGGTTTAAGGCCATTTAGATTCCAAGCTGCTTGGTCTTTGCATCCGGATTACAAGGCTATCGTTCAGAAGTCTTGGCATGGTACTGGTTTGGGTGTCCAACAACGTCTCTTTAACGTTCAACAAGCATCTTTGCTTTTCAATAGAAATGTTTTTGGTAATCTTTTTGTGCGTAAGAGGGATTTGGAGACCAAATTAGATGCCTTACAACAACAGCTTGATATTAGGCAGGATGATCTTTTATTGGAGGAGGAGGAATGTCTTAGGAGGGATTATAATAATCTTTTAATGCAGGAAGAGCTGTTTTGGTATCAGAAATCAAGAGATCAATGGGTCCGGTTTGGTGACAGGAACACGAGATTTTTTCACATGCAGACAATTGTCCGTAGAAAGCATAATAAAATTCACGGGCTCTTTCCGAGAGATGGAACTTGGTCTGTAGACTCAGCAAAACTCCAAGATGAAGCTCAATTTTTCTTCCGAAATCTCTTTTGCAATGTGGAGCAAGTTGATGTCAATTATTTAGGTGAATTCCGTATTCCTTGTCTGAGTACTGCTGCTTGTGAGCGCTTCACTCAGCCAGTCTCTCTTCAAGAAGTCAAGTATGCAGTTGATAGTATGAGTCCCCTAAAAGCTCTCGGGGCAGATGGTTTTCAGGCGTATTTTTTCAAGGAGTATTGGATTATAGTGGGTAAGGATGTCTGGCAGACTGTAACTAATGCTTTCAATGGTGAGTACGTTGATCCTTCTTCTTTAGAAACGTTTATTGTGCTGATTCCTAAATGTGATGTTCCTAATAGAATAAAGGATTTTAGGCCCATTAGTTTATGTAATGTAATTTACAAGATTGTGACTAAAGTTCTAGTCAATAGGCTTCGCCCTTTCTTGAATGATATTATCAGTCCTAATCAAGGTGGCTTCATTCCTGGTCGGGGGTCTCTTGATAATATCTTTGTGGCTCAAGAAATGCTTTTCTTTATGAAAAAGACTAAATCCAAGAAAGGGGTTCTTGCTTTTAAAGTTGACCTTGAAAAGGCCTATGACAGAATTGACTGGAGGTTTTTAGAGCATACTTTGATCTGTTTTGGTTTTCCTGGTGTAATAATTCGGCTGATTATGAATTGTATTAAAGCTTTTTCTCTGTCAATTTTATGGAATGGTGCCAAGCTTGATCCCTTGAAGCCACAAAGGGGGCTGAGACAAGGAGATCCCATGTCTCCTTATTTATTTGTGCTTTGTATGGAAATGTTGGCTTGTTTCATCTCCAAGCAAGTTGAGGATAAGGTTTGGGAACCGGTGGCTGTCTCCAAGAATGGGCCTCGAATTTCCCATTTGATGTTTGCAGATGATCTTCTGTTGTTTTGTAAGGCTACCCGATCCCAGGCCAGAAAAGTTATGCAATCTTTAGATCTCTTTTGCAAAGCTTCGGGGTTAAAGATCAACCTTGACAAGTCCAAAGCCTGTTGCTCTAGGAATATTTCAAATACTAGAAGGGATATGTTATCTCAGGCTACTCAAATCAGATTCACAAACAACCTGGGCAAATATTTAGGTGTCAATTTGGGTCATCCTAGAGCTACTCGTGCTTCTTGCAATGTTATTATAAACAGGATTCAGGCTAGGCTCTCGAATTGGAAGGGAAGGCTTTTGAATAAGGCGGGTCGTCTTTGTCTGATAAAGTCTGTTGCTTGTTCTCTCCCAATCTACCAGATGTAGACCACTATATTTCTTTCTTCTGTTACTTCGAGAATTGACATGATGCTAAGACAATTCCTTTGGAAAGGGAAAGTGGGGGTTAGAGGTTTGAATCTCGTAAAGTGGAGCATGGTGGTTACCCCTAAGAGATATGGTGGTCTCGGAATTAAGGACACTGGATGTATGAATATAGCTTTTCTTGGGAAATTAGTTTGGCAACTTCTTCATTGCCCTGACAAGTTGTGGGTTAGGATTATGCTTGCTAAGTACCTTGATAGAATTGATCCTCTGGACTTTTCTCCCCGGAAGCCAGTCTCTAGAATCTGTTTCAGTATCCTTCAAGCTATTAAGAAGTTGAAGGATGGTTTCTCTTGGATGACTGGTACTTTGGATCAATCCTTTTGGTTTTCCTCTTGGCTGCCTTCGGGTTGTATTGCTAAGGAGCTCCCTTTTGTCCACATTTCGGATACTGACCTCAAGATTAATGATCTTTGGTATTCTGAGGCTCTTCCTACGACTCAACTGAGGTTTAAAAGAGGTTTGGCTAACAACCCCACTTGTTCCAGGTGAGCTGCTTTTACTGAATCTATCCCTCATTGCCTTTTCTTCTGTGCTAAAGCTTATTCTATATGGCAATCCCTGGGTTTGGCTAATCTCTCTTTAGATAATCTGGCTTCTTTTGTGGATTGGGTTCGTAATTGCTGTACTCAAAATCTCTTTCTCTTTGCTGTCGGGATTTGGTGGGTTTGGCGGGATAGGAATAATGATTTGTTTCATCCTGATGATTCTTGGAGCCATGGTAAAATTGTCTCTCTTTGTAGAAAGTCTGCTCAGGATTTCTCTTCCATTTTTTCTTCTTCAGCTATCCCTTCTTTCTTTTCTGGTCCGTACTCAATATGGCGTGCTCCTACAAATTCTTTTATCAAGGTGAATTGTGATGAGAGTCTCTACCCAACTAGTAAGCTTGCTGGCTTTGGTTGTGTGCTTAGGGACAGTGATGGTTGTTGGTTAAGAGGTTGTTCTGGCAAAGTTGAGGAGACTATAATTCTTCGATGTGAGTTGCTTGTTATTTGGCATGGTCTTTGGATGGCTTGGGAGATGGGACATCGCGCTGTTATTTGTGAAATGGATTGCTATGATGCATTTAACTTAGTACATTGTACTTCTTTAGCTGGGCTTCATCATGATTTAGTCTCTAAAATTCAAGATTTTTTGGTTCGACCTTGGCATCTCTCCATCTTGCTCATTGATCGCACTGTTAATGGAGTGGCCGATTACTTGGCTAAGCAAGCAGCTTCTAATCAGCATGATCTGAAAGAATGGATTTCACCTCCTTATGCTATTTCTCATTTAGTTAATCAGGAGAAGCCTGTTTCTCCTTAGTTTTTGCGTTGTTTATCTTCAGTCACCAAAAATAAAAAAGAATAAGGTTCTAGCCTCAACGCTCGCCACTTAGCGGCTTTTTCCAGTTGACATGTGGCAATGTGTAGAATCACGCCAAGTGTCTTTTTGTAATTAGTTGATTGATGTAACTATCATTGTTTTAAATAAATTCATTCATGATTTCAGGTGAGTATTCAAAATTTAAAATTTAGACAAAGACAATTATGGGAAAAAAATCAGCGTCATTCAAATTGAATACAAATTTTAAATAACGTTAATTTAAAATTTAAAATAACAAGTCTCTATTGTTTTAAAATTTCATCCATTTTTTTACTACTAAGGGCTACACTATCGAGTTCACAATAAATGATAATTCTATTTTTTTTGGTGTCCTTGCTTTTTTGTGGTGTCCGAATAAAAACATGTTATTGTAGATATAAAAGCTTGCTATATATGTTTTGTGAGTTCTTATTTATTTATTTATTTATTTTGTTATAGCCCGCATATTTTTTTGTTCTAACTGGATTGGAACTTTTTGAATTGTAGCTATGTGCAGTTTTTATCAAGAAAAATAAAAATAAAATTCAAACGGTAAAGATTGTTCAAATGTTTAAAAGTTTTCTGAAAGAAGACTAATATTCATTATTCAACATTCAACTTTTAGATACGTGATAAGTACTCTTTCTTGATACAAAATAGTTAATTTTTTTTTCTCTAGAAGCATTATAATTTATGTTTTTCTCTTTCATTGAAGGTAGTAAATCATGTATCTATATGTATTTTTTATAGATCAATTTTAACATTTTGACTTCCAAAATTTTGTGAAAAAATAGGCCACTAGAAAAGGACGGCTGCAACGAAGGTCAGACTGCGGGAGCATGAAGTAAGAGGGAGGAAAAGGTGATGGTGGTGGCAGAGAATCATACTTAAATCCGGAGTGGAGCCATAGAACTTCAAAGTACTGTAAAAAAAGCTTTGCTAGAATTTAGATATGAAGATTTATGAGTTAAAAGAATATGTATATACCTTATTTTTGTTTTTATTTTTTAATTTAAATTATGGATATTATTAAATTTGAATTTATTTCACACATATACCTATATTATTAGTCTTATGTATTGTTACTCTTATTAGAAATAAGGGGTAACTAACATGTTATTAATTTTTTTTACAACTATGTGTTATTACTTATTAATATTCAATTTGTTAGAATTTAATTTTTTTATTTAATAAGATTTATCATTTAATTTATAATTTTAAAGTGAATTTGAAAGTTTAAATTTAGATGCATTTGTTTGTGTAACTCTCGTCAGCTTACAGTAAAAAAAAATGTATATATATAATTACAAAAATTAGCATGACATAAAACTTAAAACATTTATAATAGAATATATGCTTAAATTATATAGATTTATCACATGTGCATATGGTTATTTTATCTATATATTAAAATACTATAAACTTTAATGAGTTTAAGGTTAACAACAAAATAATAATATATATGATATAGAGGGATTAATTATTAATGTAAATCAATACGTGATATATTGACGATGTTATCCTGTGCAACGCACGGACAATACCCTAATATGATTCTATATGTATGTATATACGTTCTACTAGTATTGTGTCTCTTCAAACATATGTGACCATTAATATTAGCAAAGAAAACAAAGGTGGACATACATTTTTCTTTTTCTCGTGATATTTTTTTTAGGTAGATAATGATTAATTTATCGTGAATTTAAACTCTATTTAAAGAAGTACTATTGACTAATGAATTGCTTAATATATAAATTATTCAAACTTTCGACATCTGATTAAAAAGATTAATAAAATATCTATTAGAACAAATTTATTTTGGACCGATACCTATTATTATTAAGGATGATCAAGATCTGGACAGGCCCGCAACTCGATTAGGACCCGAGATATATTTTATCGGATTGGATTTGTTACTTTTTATCCATTATAATTTTCGAGTCAGATTCGAGTTTAGTTTTGGATCTTCCCAGCCCAGCCCTAAAGATACTTTTTTAAATTAAAAATATATTTAAGTTCAAATTAGTAATAGAATATTACATTTTAATGCTTTCATTAATATTTTGTATATTATATAATATTATTTTACATTAAAATAATTTATTTTAATATAAACATAATATAACCTTTATTAAATTTAATATTTAAAAATAAAAATTTATTACTTTATTATGTAACATTTATAAAATTATATATTGAAAATCTCGTGTAAGAAAAACATTGAAGATCTCATCAAAGCTCTATTGAATGAGCAAGTAAGAAAGAAAGCTAGTAGAACTTAGAAGAAGTAAATGCATAGAAGAAAAGAAATAGAATGTAGAGAGAATTTTGGAGAAGAACGAAGCTACTTCTCATTTTTTGAATAATAGTGATGAATTCTAACTAATCTATAGTTACATTACAACTATATATATGATAGACCTCATTTCGATGGGTATTTTCATACTTTAAACTGTTTAAATATCGACCTCTCATCATTTAAATACTAACAAAATAGGTTTATTTGCGAATAATCGTTCCTTAGAGCTGTAACTATAATTAATTGATATTTTGGCCAACTTCTACTGTGTTTTCACCTATTTTTTCGTTCCGCAAGATTCCTTGATATGCTTGTTTAAGCGTTTTAGGATTTAATAGGCAGAGACTGGAGCGGAAGTGGCTAAAAATGGTGAAAGGAACGAGAAGATCGAAAAGAAAACCTAAAAGGCCAATTATGCAGCCTGTGCGTACGCATCCAAGGACCTATGCGTACGCACCTACTGGCCTTGGGCGGCATGCCCAAAGTTGAAAACGGAGCTAGTGCATACGCACCTAAGGCTCCAATGCGTGCGCACTTGAGGTTTTCAGAATCTATAAATAGAGGAGGCCACACCCGTTTCTCTTAGTTTAGTTTAGGGTTCCTCTAGTTTTTCGCCATTTTACCAGCCAAACATTTTACTATTTATTGTTCATTTTATATATTGTTACTCTGTCCGATTGATTTCCGAATTATTTATTATTACTGCCGTTATTCTATCCATTTAAATTCTCATTATAATGTCTTACTGTTATTCTGCCCGTTTCATTTCTGCAATTATGATTTCCATAAGTAGTGAGTAGTGACCTTGTGTCTTAGCTATGGGTTGAAATGTGCGGATGACCGTAGCTGTCGATCCCTAAGGGCAACGGATGGGACGAACGTAGTTAATTCCAATGCAGTAAACGCTATGCCCCTGCCAATGGCGGGAGGACCTTAACGATACGGACTCGTTTGGTGTATTTACGCCCTGGTGAATTTATTCGAATGTGAATTTATTCGAGTTCGTTGCAAGACCTAGGTCCTTCGCTGTTGTGTACGCCTAGGACATTTGGATAGGGGTTAACCCTGCCACTTGACCATTAGACAGTAGTTGTTAGTTTCCTTTAATGTGACAGTTCATCCAATCTAGGATCGGTAGTGATCATAGGGATGTACGGTATTTCAACCCATGGCCGAACATGTTTTAATGTTATCACTGTTTTACTCTGTTTCCTTATGCTCTGCTTTCAAACAACATTTGCAACCACCGAACATTTTCCAACCAAAAGCAAAATCACTATTTTCACTTCCTAGGGAAAACGACCCGAGTCATGTACTCGGTATTTTAATTGGTTGCATTCTATGACACATCTCTTTCTAAATTTGATCGCAGTATCTGTAAGTCCCTTTTTCGAAACTTGTTACAACGAGTTTCGATTCCAAAAATGCGGCCTCAGAGGTCGTGCCCATCAATATAATCTACCGTAACTAACTAAGTAAGCTTAACTGACAACTTGGTACACAGCAAGTAATCTGTAACTAAGGCTTCGTTTGGTTGGTGTATGGATTAAGACATAGACATTGAGACATGAATACATGAGACATAGACATAAAATATTTATGTTCATGTATAGTGTTTGGAATCAATAGACATGACACTAGTGTAGTGTCTAATATTATATTTGGTTACAAAGAATAAGGACACTACACAACTTACAATGACCATTTTACCCTTTTAATTTATGTTGAAAATTAATTTATTTTTAAAAAACCAAAAATGAAATTGAAACCCCCTTTCTCTCGAGAGAGATCAGAGTTTCTTCCCCCACTCCTACTCCAAAAAAAAAAGAAATCTTCCTTCTCCCTATTCGGCCTCATTCTTCTTCATCGTCACCTGGTTCATATTCCAAATTACTTTTATTCTCTTTATTCCTTTCCAATCTGCTTCTTTCTTGTTTGCATGTGTATCATTTTGTGAGTTTCCCTTCTGACTTTGTTCATCCAGTAGATGGTAATGGTGATTCATTGCTTCTTAAAGAAAATGAAAGAGCCAAAGAGATCCCCGAATAATGTGAAGATAAGATTCTCTCTATTTCAAGTGAAGACCACTCTGCAGCAAAAGAATCATACAATAGTGAGTTTTAATTATCAATTTTTCATTCTATTTCATCCAATGAATGCTTGTACAGCTAACACATTCACTTACATGGGATATGGTAGAAAATACAGTGACTTAAATCATTATTGCTTACTATATCAAGTTGTATTAAGATATCTTTCCAAATATGAACCTGAACTAAAATGCATGAATTGAGGAAAATAGGTTACCCAACAAATGTACTCAAAGACATAATACAAAGAAATGAGAGAGTAAAATTATTTCAAACCTTGATCTGTTGAGTTTTTAGACACAAAGGAAGTAGAAAGACTTCAGAGGAGCAGCCCAAAAGACTTCAGACACAAATGAGTCGAATCAAAATGGTTAGGGTTTGTATAAAAGGGAAGGATAAATGTGGAATACAAAAAAAAAGGAGGATAAAATAGTCTAAATAAAATTGCCTAATTCCGTGTTCATCGATGTAGCACCGTGTCTCATCATTTTATTGAGACAACAAATACATGTAAAATGTGTAGATCTGTGTATAAACGTGTCTATCAATTTTTTGTGTCTCATGAATCAAACGAGTGACGTGTGCTACCGTGTCTATGTCTTGGCCAGACACGAACAGCAATCAAACGAAACCTAATTTACTAAAATTTTTTGCTTACAAGCTTAACTATTAGTAACTAGTAACCGGATTAGTGAGTAATCGGGTTAGGTAATATATATATATATATATATATTGATTTTATTATGGACACCAAAAAAAAATATTGATTTTATTAGGGTCAGGTGTGGCTCTATCAAATCCGGTCCGATATATAATTTAAAGTAAAACATTAAATCCAGTATGTTATTAGGACCGGCCGAGGAGTCGTCAAACCTGACCTGAGTCGAACCATGTGCACCTTACCTATTATTCCGATGATGATGATGATGCTCATCTCATTTTAAGGCGTGATAAAAGATTCAACGGTTCCATTTAATTAATAAGAATCCCATTTAATTAATGAGAATAAGAGCGCCTGCTCCTTCAAAATGGGTGTGTGTGAATGAAGAAAAAAATATATTAATAAAAGGGACTCTTAAACTCTCTTTTATTATATGGACACTACTTCTGTTCTTGATTGAGGTCTGAGGATATTGCCACCATGCATGTAACAAATCAGAAAGTTCCATGTTTCTATTCCCTTTATAACTGCTTCTGCGATGAACATGCGTGCCCAACTGCCCATATGCAATAATTTTTGCATTAAGATAAAAAATAATAATAATATATATTGTGATGTGAGATATAATAATTGTTTATATCGTCTTTTAATTATGCAATTACGTGTTTAATCTTTTGTTACCTAATTACTACAACGCAAAAAACATAATAAAAATTTGAAAAAGGAAAATCAAAGAACAAATTTTATTAGTTTTTTGTTGCTTAAAAGTTTTAAATCTAAAAAAAAAAAGTAAAAAATTAAAATATCCATAGTTATATTGACTTTATTAAAAGATCAAATTAAAGTATCAAAACTTTCTAAAACGAAAAAAAATGGGTTAAGTGATAAAATGAGAAATAAACAACTCTTAAATTAAGTTAGTGGAACTCGTATATTTTAAAAGAAGAAGTTTAAGTAACCAATGTTAATACTAACTAACAGTAACCAATACACACCTAAAACGGTGTTATTTACTTGCGTTTCATGTAGCAGCTAAAACAACCTTCTTACCTTGTGTTCCATGTAGCAGAAATTGGCAAGCTTCAACGATTTCAATTTCTTTCTCTTCAAGCTTCGATAATGGTCGCGGTGAATGATTCGTTGACAGAACCCGGTGCAAATCTTTGAAGCACATTCAACTTGTATCAAGGATTAGAGTATTTCTCCATCCACTATTCAACCTCCATCCATCACATTCAACCTCCATTGACCATGGCGGCTTTAAGTTTTGACCATGGTGGCTTCATCTTCGTGGATTTAATGTGAAGTGATTCATCTCAATTCGGTTTGTCATCAACGAAATTGAGAAAGACCTCCATTGAAAGAACCATTGATGTGATCCCATTCTTCTTTGATGAGGTCCATTCACGACGGCGACATGAAACCCAATGAATTTTGTTTTTGGTGATTTTTCATTGTTTTAACATTCACATTTCTGTGACTGTTTTCATCATGGATTCTATTTATTTGGATTGCCTCAGACCAGTGGATCATTACCCTGAGCATGTTACAGTCTCATTCTCATCCTTGTTTGTTTCTGAATTTAAAGAAATAATGATCATCCTGATTTAGCTTTAGTGAACATCTGTGCATTAGTATATTGATCATCTTCACTGTAATACTTATTCATTCTGCAGACTTCACAAGAATGTAACAAAGTGAACATCCATGAAAACCAAAGTGAACATCCAAATTAAACAAAGTGAACATCCATGAAAACTAAAGTGAACATCCATGAAGACCAAATGTAAGGGAGATTTTCGGAAGACAGAGTGGAAGGAAAATGATGGTTGCTTGCGGTTGCTTGAGAGACGTCCAGAGAATAATCGGAGACGGTGAACAAAGGTGACGGTGACGGTGATGGTGAGCAAAATAGTAGAAGATTCGGTGGTTTCTTGCGGTTGCTTGTGATAGTTTCACAAAACACAAAATGACAAATTCGGTGTTTCTCGACGGGGATGTTCAACGGCGTGTGTTCTCGATGGTGGGAAGAAGAATGTGATGACAAGTAGAAGAAGAAGAATATCGGCAATGATCTTGAAGGAGAAGAAGATGAATGGCGACGATGATCTCCAAGGAGAAGAAGAGAATATCGCCGATGATGCTTGCCGGAGATGCGACGGTGAGAGTTAGTGAATGGTGGTTTGAGTGGTTTTGATAAGGGGGTGGTGGTTATGGTGATTCTCAAAGGTTGAAGGAGGGTAAGTTACGGTGATTGTTGAAGGTTGAAAAATGGTAATTTAAGTTTGGTAATTTTAGGAGGTTGTGTTTGGGTTTTGATAGTGTGTGGGCCATTCCAACATTGTTGTTGGTTATTGTTGGCCACATCATTGTTGGCAACGTAGCATGATTGATTTTAAAATTACAAATTCTATGGCAATTAACTTCTCTCTCAAATTAACAAACATGCATGATGCTTGTATTCTAATTACTGCTAGAGTTTTTTTTTGCCCTATTAGAATTTTCTTTTTGGATTTTTTCTTGTGCTCTAGTGTTCTGTTAGAGTTTTCTCTTGTGCCATATTAGGGTTTTTTGTTGTGCTCTATTAGGGTTTCTCTTGTGCCCTAATAGGGTTATTCTGTTGTTATTGTTCATTTGGAGTACTCAGAAAATATTAGAGAAGGAGTGAATATTTGTGTTGAATAGGCTTAGAAGACTCTTTGTGGATTAATCTGTTGCATCTCGACAATGAACAATGGATGCTGATTTCAAGATAATTTGAAGCAACCTAATGATTTTTCTGCAATGGTGACATAAGAATATTTTGTAGAAATTGTTAGGGTTTGGAGAGACCCTGACCTTCATAAACTGAAAGAGATCTATATATCATACTCTCCCGAGAATGGTTTTATCTGTGAGACCAACAATCAATCTCGGAATTTAAATTGAGATGTTGTTGTTTTTATATAATGTTACGGTACTATGATTTACGGAAAAAATATCAACGAGTGTCTCCAGTGCGCCAACATATCTTCGAAGCCACATCTTCTTCAAACCTCCGTGGTTGAGATCAACCTTGAATTTCAAAGATACCATCTTTCTTTATTTGTAGTATCTTCTCTCTCGGTGCAGCTCTATGAGAGGTGAAAGGATCCTCCACTTGACAACTGCCTCAAGCTGTTGGTAAGTTGTTAAGATTTAAGAAGCTGTGAAACGAAAACACCTAATCCGAATAGTTTAGTTCTTGAAATTTTTTTCTTCGAAGTTGCCAAGTTCTATTTGATTTTTGGACAATAACGATGCAAAGTTCTTTAATTAAGGTTTAGGGAATGTTTTAGGCCCAATATATACATGAGCCATTTGCTTGGACTTTGAAGACTCAATCACTCAAACTAGGTTTAAATCAACCTTACCAAAAATATAAGAGAGTTTTAAATGATCAAGTCCCTATTTATGGCCCAAATAAAATGTCCTTGTTTAGGATTAATTTTTAAGGAATTATTAGAACTTTAATTACTTATTTAGATGTATATTACATAGTTGAATTTTTTATAATTAAAAAAGAAAATAATTAAAAAAATTATGGAAGTTAATACTTGGGGTGAAAGCATAAAAAAAAATGTAAAAGTTGAGATAAAAATATATTTAATTATTTGATAATGATATGACATTAATAAACACATGTTAACATTTAATAATATTAATTAAGATCGAAATTTTTTATAATTTTGGCTTTTTTTGTCAATAAATTATTAATTATGTAGCATTACTAATTTGAGTCGCAACAAATAAAATAAAAATAATTTTGTTGGGATTAATATAACGATGTGCGTACATATAACATCTTGTTAAAACAAAATCAAACCAAAATTCAACATAGGTGGTATATGTTATTGTTTTGTGAAATTATTTGTGTAGATTATTAAAATATCAATTTTTTCATAAGCCTAAAATCAGATAAAAGAGAAAAAACAGCAACAAAGCGAACACTACTACCACAAGCAGGAAACGGCAAATACCAACCACCACAAAATTATGGTGGCTGTTATCGCCGCCCCCACCACGAGTGTTCCTTCCCGTTTTGCGACCGCACCTTCTTAGCTTCATTACTTTATCTACACTTTTGTCTCGATTCATAGCTTTTCCTCCCTTTTCCTCTGCTAAAATCACGAATATGATAAGAAAGAAAGAGAGAATATAATAGAAGATACTATGTTGATTTCTATAATACCAAATAACTTCTATTTGTGCAACATGAAAGAGGTAAGAGAAATTAGAATCGCATAATGCAATGGAATTGCAAACATAATCCTGAATTGAAGTTTTATGTAGGTTTTCATGATGAGAATGATAATATATAGATAAATCATTTTACATAAGAGAAGACCCATCAATCATGCATGCTTCTTGGCAACAACGTAGTAAGACATGAAACCCATTTTGATTTGGTCTTATCAAACCTTCATTTCAACATGAAACCCATTTTGGCTTGGACTTAAATGCGAGGAATGGAATATTGGCTTTAGATTGGGTTTTGGTTCCAAAATTTTGATTCAATGAATATTAAATATTTTGTTTCGGATAAACTATTCACCCCAAGTATTGACTTTCTCAATGTAATACGCAAAAAATAACTAAAGAAGGGTTTGATTTATTTACCCCTTTACATAATCGTTCTACTTTGTTTATTATCACAAAATTCATTAATTTAATGGTTTTTCCTTTTGGGTAATAATGGTTACAAAATGTTAATTAGACAATTAAAATTAGTTTAAAAAGTAGTAAAAAGCTTTTTTTTTTGGTAATACAACGGGGCAAAGTAGTAAAAAGTTAGTCAACTTAAATTGATCTAATGGTTAATATTGAAGCAGTCTCAGACCCAACAACAACAGCACCCGAAAACTAAACCATGGCCCAATCAACATAAACATAAATTGCAGAGATTAAACATTTTGTTACATTTCTTATTTTGAGATCATTCCTTTCTCATTTCCTTGCATTCTTCTAGAACTTCGGTGATTCACCAAATCTGTTAGAATCTCATAGATTGTATACAGATTTTAGGTGAATTCTACCTTATCCTCTCTAAAGATGCGTTTGGTGAGGGGATTGAGACTGAGAGGCTTAGACTAAGATACTGAAACTGGGAGACAAATACTAAATTAAATTTGTGTATTGTATTTTGTTTAAAATATATAATATTGAGACTGAAAAAATAAAATTACTAAAATGCCCATTAAAAAAATTAAAAACAAATAAATCTCAACCCTTCACAACTCTCCCCTTTCCTTTTCCCCTTTCCCTTTCACACATTCAACATCGGGTACGCCAAAATTATCTAAATTTTCTATCAATTCCACGTTTCCACTCCTTTGGATAACACTGTCCATCACATCTTCATTTTACTTCATTATTAATAAGTCCTTGCTTTTTCCATCGAAACAGTGGTGAATATTGGTGAACATTGTATGGATGGTGAATAATGGAACAGATGTGCGAGAATTGAACCCCCATAACAAAAAAAAAATCATAGCCACCTTTTTTTGAATCATTCTTTCTTCTGTTTTGCTTCCATTGGTGGAGAAGGAGATTAAACAGAGAATCTCAAAAAGGAGGAGGTTCATATCCTGGGCCCTTACTGGAACTATTCCCGTGCTTTCCGTCATTGCGTTATTAGCCTTTCCTCCGCATCGCGTTCGAGTAGTCTCTGCTCCCGAGATCATTGTTTCTTCTCATGGCTCGCCATTTGAGTCGTTATGTACTACTATTAACCCTTATTCAAGTTCGTTGGTGGAGATGGTGGATGACACGACGGTGTTGTGAATTAGGGGATGAAAAGTGATGGTGAAGAAGAGCGGTGGTGGGGTGGAGAGAGTGATTATGATGGTCCTCCAAGGTGCCATGGTTGCTACTGAGAGCATAGATCTAAAATGGGATGATGAATGTGATGAGGGTTTGGGAGGGTAAAATGTGTAATTTAAAAAATTAAATGAGGATATTTTAGGAAAAAATGTTATAAAAATTTCAGTTCTAGTCTCCAGTCCTTCAGTCTCTCCTAATTGGAGGTACTGAAAATACCTGAATTTTGGGGACGGAGACTGAAATTTTAGTTTTAGTTCCCGTCCAACAAACATAATACTAAGTCCTAGTCCCCTAATCTCAGTTCCAGTCTCACTAACCAAACGCTACCTAAATGAGAGGGTAAATTACCCTCTGTGAAATGATAATCTCTGACTGGTTATTTCGAAGTATGTAATCTTAACCGGAGTTAATATTTTAATCGTTATAGAATTTTATAACTCTCAATCCTAAACACAACCTACCCTCTTCCCCACTTATCTGAACTAAAATCCTTCGCCTTTCACTTTTCCTGAACGACCAAAAAAAATTTAATTATTTGAAATTTATGTTGCTAATTTTTTTTGGGATATGTTTGAACTTAAATGATATGTAGTCTTATAGATTGCACTAATCCATGTTGCATTCACTCTTTTGTTGAATGGGAGGATTTTAAGTGTTGAGGAGAGATTGATTGTATGTACCACTTTGGCAAAGAGTGGTTGTGAGTTTTAACTCCATTAGTTTTATTTTTTGGTGTGTTTAAAGTTGATCAGGATTTATGTTTTATGCATTTTTTGTGTACTCCATTGTACTCTATCTCTTTCTATTTAAGAACTCGACTTATAAAAAATACGTAATAATGCAGTTTAGGCTTTTTGTATTTCTATTATATAGTTTGGAAGAAGGATCTTTGTTCATAAGATGGTTGAAGCCATGGACGAAGATAACTGAAAGTTTGAATGAACTTGTTCCTGGATCCACCTTGTATCACGTCAATGTAGGTTGTTAAAAGAGATATTTTAATAACTAATTTATAAAATATTAGCCCTAGCTAAAATTAATAATTTAAACCAACCAATAAAAAATTGTTAGTTTACAGAGGGTTGATAGAAGCCACCTAGTTTTATTGGCCTTTCTGTAACAAATTTGTGTATATATTCCTTGTAACTATTCATTAGCAAAATACATAAAATTCATACAATTCAATTACTACACTGTGTGCATTTATTCATTTTTTCACTACCATTCTTTATTATAGTACCGGAGCTTCTTGAAGCTCTGCTGTCAATCACACCATGGTGAAAACCACTAATTCTAACACACCACCTTTTCATTCTGATTCTACTCTCCACCTTCTGATGAACCTCTCTACCCAGCCTGGGAAAGGTGAAAAGCCCGTAATCGCGCCCTGGTTCAAAGAGAAAAGGGTGTTTTATGGGCTTGTTCAGAGTTCACTTCTCTTGGCTTAACCCCCAAAATAGCATAGTACTCTTTTGGCCTTTCTTAATCGGGATGAGGCCCACAATTCTAAATGCAAGGATAGCTCCAATCTACCTAGTTCTTCTCAATCTGGGCTGCTTCCAAGCCTAGGTTTTGGTAGTCATGTCCTTTGTTCATCCTTCACTTTCTCTATTATTAATAATGCTTCTTCAACTTTTAATTTTCCTAATTCTTGAATTATTAATTATGGTGCCACTGATCACATTGTATCTAATCTATCTTGGTTTGAATCTTATTCTAACATTCCTCCTATCACTATACACATGCCTAATGACTGTTTTGCAATTGCTCATTTTAAAGGTGTTATCAAATTTTCAAACTCCCTCATCATTTCGGATGTCCTCTACCTTCCTCAATTTCACTTTAAGTTCTAAGCTCTTCTTCTACAAGTTGTCGTTATCCAGTCTCTGATGCTGTCTCCCTCTCATGTTTCTCTGGTTCCCATTGCAATTTCTTGGTATCCATGTATTCAAAATGTGAACCAAACTTGTTTAAGGAAGCGAAGGCACACCAACATTGGAGCACTGCCATGCATAAGGAACTCGCTGCTTTGGATTTAAACAAGACATGGTCTCTGGTTGAATGTCCCTCTGGTGTCAAGCCAATTGGGTGTAAGTAGGACTATAAAGTCAAACCCGATGGATTGATTGAGCGTTATAAATACCGTCTCGTGGCAAAGGGCTTCATTCAAACAGAAGTGGTCGACTTTCTTGAAACTTTTTCCTCCGTGGTGAAACTAGCGATGATCTGTATTGTCCTGGCTTTGGCTTTCATAAAAAATGGCAAATTCATCAATTTGATGTCAAGAATGCTTTTCTTCATGGTTATCTTGCTGAGGATGTGTATATGGCTCTTCCACCAGGTTTTTCTTCTTCTAAGCCTAATCAGTGTTGCAAACTTCTCAAGTCTCTTTACGGTTTACGACAGTTTAGTAGAGTTTGTTTTGAAAGTCTCTCTAATTTACTTATTTCATGTGGTTATCAGCAGACAGTCTTCGATTACAGTTTATTTATCAAATTCATTGGAAATGATGTTTGCATTTTACTGATTTATGTGGATGACATTGTTATTACTCGGGTTTTACTTTCTAAAATAACTTCATTGAAACACATTTTAAACAAGAATTTCATAATTAAAGATTTAGGGCCACTAAAGTATTTTCTGGGAATAGAGGTTGCACATTCTGCTCAAGGTATTTACTTGTCACAAAACAAGTATTGTGTTGATCTTTTGACTAATTCAGGTTTACTAGGTGCCAAGCCTGCTAAGATACCCATGGATAGCTCTCTTCGCCTTCATCAGGATGATAGTCCAGCTCTTTCAGACCCCTTCATGTACCGTCGATTGGTTGGTCGGCTTTTCTACCTCACCACTACTCATCCTGATATCAGATACGCCACACATCAGCTTAGTCAAGCAATTCATGGCTAAGCCTACTGATCTCTATTACAAATCGGCCCTACGAGTTCTTCGTTACCTCAAGGGCAATCATGCCAGGATTGCTTCTTCCCATATCATCCTCCCTTCATATCTCCAAGTTCAGTGACTCTAATTGGGCAAGGTGCCCGGACATTCGTTAATTTCTCTCCGGTTATTGTGTTTTTATGAATTTTTTATTTCTTGGAAGTCTAAGTAACAAAGCACAATTGCTAGATCCTCCACCGAGGCAGAATATTGGGCTTTAGCCAATTTTACTTGTGAATTGATCTGGACTTTACATCTTTTTCAGTTTCTGAAGATTCAATGTGATCGCCCTCCTGTTCTTTTCTGTGATAATTAGAGTGCTCTGCATATTGCTGCAAACCTGTATTCCATGAGAGAACAAAGCACCTAGAAGTAGATATTAACTTGGTGCGGGCCTGAAAGCTCAAGTTAGGGTGCTAAAACTTCACCCAGTTCCTTGTTTTGGACAACTTGCTGACATATTCACCAAGCCACTTGCTCCAGGTCCATTCACCATGAATCTTTCCAAGCTGAGAGTTCTCGATGACTATCACCCTCTAGCTTGCAGGGGCGTGTTGAAGCAGCCTCAGGCCCAACAACAACAGCCCCAAAACTCAACCTTGGCCCAATCGACATAAATATATGCTGCACGCAGAGATCAAACCTTTTGTCACATTTCTTATTTTGAATCACACCTTACTCATTTCCTTGCATTCTTCTAGAACATTGATGACTCACCAAATCTGTTAGAATTTTATAGATTGTATATAGATTTTATACACCTTTCTGTAACAAATTTGTGTATATATACCTTATAACTATTCATTAGTAAAATACATAGAATTCATACAATTTAATTACTACGCTATTTGCCTTTCTTCCTTTCTCCACTTCCATTCTTTATTAGTTAGCTCACGAGTTAGCTTAAGTAAGTGTCGAATGATTGAAACTGTAGGAGCTCATTGAGTAGGACAGACCCTTAAATGAAGTGCAAATTCGAATATAAACAAGTTTATTTTTTAATTTGTGAACTTCAGAAAGGTTTAAGGAGCCATGTTATGGTTTTAATGCATATACAATTGATATGATAAAATTTACTCTAAAAATATAGTATATTATTAAACTTCTTTAGCGATAATTTTTTTTACCTTCCAGCAACATTCCTTTTTTTTTTGGTATTTCAGCAACATTCTTTATTTATATAAATAATCATAGTAAAAGGCTCAGTAATTAATCTACTCATCATTTAATGCTTTAGCTCAACCCAAATTAACGGTATATTTTCGAAAGAAAAAAACACTTCATCTAGGTCCAATTTTTTTTACCATATATATATTTTTAAGAGGTTTAATAACATATAGTGAATAATCAACCCGGCCCGATCAAGTTAAAATGCTACACTAAAATATTTTTAATAAAAGTGGAAATAAGTGTGTAAAAAAAAAAAGTGAAAATAGGCATCAGTATTTAAATGGTTCCCACCCAATATTCATTTATTATAAATCATACCTAAAAACTACTATGATTACGATTAGAGGGAATGCATATATATCACGGATGATCATCTTTTCAAATTATCTTAACCATTTAATAATATATAATAATTAGTAGAGTTATATGATATGAGCTAAGCTAAACTAATTCTTTGAGAGATGCTAACTTAGATAGTTAATAAAAATATTTTATGCTACTATTTTTAATATATATATATATATATATTCAATTAAACAAAAAAACGTACTGATTTTTTTCAAATTTTCTCTTTGACTATAAAAATATTCATATATTACATAATTTTTTTTCCAAAAATAACATAATCTCTGTAAGAAAATAATATTTTAATCTAAAAAGACGAAATAAGAGTTAAGTATAAAAACAAAATGTCACTAACCAATAAAATAAAATAAAGAAAATTAAAAAAAGAGAACATTGTCTTTTATTTTTTACTGATCGAAAAACATTGTTCAATGAGATGCTGCCTTCATAGAAAGTTAGAAAAAGTTAGAAAGAGGAGAGTGAAAAACATAAATAATAAGATTTGGATTATTTACTATTTTACTTTTTAAATAAATTAAATATTATATTTTATTTTGAACTTTTAAATAGTTGCGCACTTGGACTTATATTATATTTAAGTTTAAAAGTTGGGCTTGTATTATATTTTAGAAAGAGGCATATAACATAATTTGGGGTGGGGGCTAATTATTTTTAAAAAAAAAGACTTTTTAACTAAAAAATATAATTTGGAGGGGGCCACTGCCTCCTTCGTTCATAGGATGCTTCGCCTCTCATCAAAATTAATCACTAAAATTAATAATCAGTGTATAATATATATTGAAATATAAAATATACATTAAAAATAAATTAAATTATGCATATATTTTATATTTCAAAATACATTACACATAATGATTTATTTTAGTGGCTGATTTTAATGTGTAAATAGAATTCTTGTAATCGTTACAATGATATAATTTGCTTGAAAATTGGCTTAAATATCGGCATGTTAATAAGATTTCGTGCTTGGGTCAAATCACTTAGCTGTGTATGTGTAGTCCTACTGGTGTTAAAAGATCGATCTCCAAATTTTGTGTAACAAATTGATATATCGTAGTTGGTAGATTGTCAATTTATTGAGAACTAGCCTTTTGATTCATATCAAGAAGCAAAATCCATTGCCACCTTGGTATACGACACTACTAATTAAAATAATAATATTAGTTGGGTAAATTATGTTTACTTAATTACATTAATTAAACAATATATAATACACAATGTTTCTTTTTGTGTAAACGTATCTATATCTATGTAAGTATGTATATATGTAGAAGTATCAACTGCAGAAACAAGAACAAGAAGCTATGTGTTTCTTTCAAGAACAGAAAAACACTAGGAAGAAGAAGAAAACAAAAAGAAAAGAAAATATGAAATTGTAATTGTGATATTGGTAAAGTTACAATAAGAGAAAGCCCAATTTCAATTATATGTATGTGTTTTTTCTTTATGTTGTCTTGTTGTTGTTGATGCGTGTAAGGGTAGAATAATCTATGCAAAATGCCATGAGGCTTTAAAAATTAAAAAGTGCAGTGGAGGTAAATTTCCTGCCATTATCACTCTGAAGTGCTTTGATTCTATAATTTGTTTGGTTTTTCATGTAGGTTTTTGATATGAATTAGTATCAATTAGAAGAAAAAATTATTAAATCAAGGAGGGAATTGAGAGAAAATCTCTAGAATTAGGGCCAAAGAGAGAAACTAGACTTAATTCATTTTTAAATTTTGCTAAAACTATTACAAACTATTACTATTTATAGTATAATTGCCTAATCTAATTGGACTATAAGCCCAATAATATTAATCCTATCGGTTTTATAGCTTTAAAATGCAATCAAAACTTTTGATTTTTTTTTTTTTATAAGAAACGGGGCATAAGCCCAGACAAACTACAAAGGAACTATTCTACTGAAGAAAATGCCAGTAGCATCAACAATGAAAGAAGAAGAAATACTGGAAGGTAAACTAAAGAAAATATGACAACCAAAAGCTAAATGATGGCCTTTAGAGGCCAAACGGTCAGCACAACTATTAGCCTCCCTGAATTCATGATGAATGTCCCAATGTATGAAATTGTTGCATCGATGCAGAATCGTATAGGAAAGAGCACTAGTAGAGTGTAGAGGAGAGCCTTGATTAGTACAGAGACTGACAACCACTTTAAAATGAACTTCAATACTCAGGTTGGAAACATTCAGACTAAGAGCTAGATCAATGCCAAAAGGAACACCCCAAAGCTCAGCAATAGTAACAGTGCATATACCAATGTTAGCACTAAAGCAAGCAAGGAAATTTCCTTCATGATCACGCAAGATCCCATCACAAGCAGCAAGACCATCTTTTGTTACCGAATCATCCGTGTTCAGTTTCACAAAGGGAGGAGTAGGAGGTGACCAATGAACATGCTTCTCCACAAAGGAACCCACCCTTGTTTTGGGTCTCAAAAATTCACTCTGTGCCAAATGGTAGTCTCTAGCAAGATAGATGGTTGTAGAAGAAATGGAATCTTCACTAATGTTCCTTTCTGGTTCAAAGATAAAACTATTCCTGCGAAACCATAAAGAGTTAATAGTGCAGATGGAGATTAGGGGCCAAGGAATGCTTTGGTAATTGGATTGAGAGGAAATATTATCTAGTAACCAATCATGAATTGAATTACTAAAGAAATTTCCTTGACTCAATGAATTGTCAATGCTCTTCCATGTTTTGACAGCAACCCTACAATTGCGGAGAACATGGAGCAAAGATTCAGTTGAAAATTCACAAATACAGCATGTATCTACTTGTGTCATATGTCTTTTATGACGTCTTTCATTAGTCAACAAGGCACCACTAGCAACAAGCCAACAAAAAGCACGAAGTCTTTGAGGAATATGGCATTTCCAAATTTTCTTGAACAACTTGGTGGAAGAAGGAGGGTTCCGAGTCATGTAAAGAGTGGAAGCAAATTTAAGAGTAAACTCTCCCTTTGTATTAGGAAGCCAAGCGATGCTATCCTCTCCTAAAGCCTGCTACGGGGATTTCATAGCAGCAAAGATAGGGTCCCAATCCTAACCAAGAAGAGATTGGATCCTATGATGATCCCAACCATTTCCCTCAGAAAAACCAGCAACAGAATCATTCAAATTTGTCAATGGCAACTCCTGAATACAAAAATCAGCAAGCCTGTGCACTCCCGGGATCCAATGATCAGTCCAAAATATAGTTTTGGTTCCATTTCCTATCCTCCAAATTAGATTCGGATGAAAGGGAGGCCAAACTTGAGTGATACCCTTCCACACACTAGAACAGAGTTGCGGTTTCCTTACACAAGGAATAGTATCCATGCCACAATGATATTTGCTTCGAATAATCCTGACCCAAAGAGAATTCTAGTGTTGAATCAGATTCCATGCCAACTTCATCATATAAGCATTGTTCAAAGTTCTGGCAGACCTAAAGCCCAAACCACCATTTTCTTTTGGGAGACAAATTTTCTTCCAGCTAACAAGATGTGTTTTTCTGTTAGAAGGATTATCACCCCAGATAAAATCTCTACAAATTCTGTCAATCTGATCACAAATACTAATGGGAAGTTTCATAGTCTGCATAACATAAGAAGGTATAGTAGCAAGAGCTGATTGGGTGAGAGTAATCCTACTGCGAGAGAGAGATTACAAGATTTCCAAGAATTAAGCCGGCTACTCATCCTGTCAATAATGAATTGAAAGTTTTCCTTCTTGGCACACCCATGAAGAAGAGGAACTCCCAAATATTTGCCAAGATCAGAGGTAAGTCGCATTCCCAGTGCATTTCTAAGCTCAACTTTCCTATGGAAAGAAACATTTTTTGAGAAGAAAACACAAGACTTCTCAAAACTAACCTTCTGACCAGAGGTTCTACAAAATAGGTCAAGAATACCTTTCATAAGATCCACCTGTTCCATAGTAGCTTTGCCAAACAGAATAATATCATCAGCAAAACAGAGGTGAGATAGGGCAGGGCCACCTCTATTAAGAGTGATAGGTTCCCAAAGATCATGATCAACAGCAACCGAAATAATATGAGAGAGACGTTCTAAGCAAAGAACAAAGAGATATGGAGAGAGTGGATCACCCTGACGATCGAACACCTCTAGATGGGCAAAAAGAGGAGGAAGGAGAGCCATTCCAAAGAATCAGCATTTCAGCTGAAGAGTAGCAGTGATCAATCAGATTTATTAAAGCATCAGGTAGACCAGCTTCCACAAGAGTATCGTGGAGGAAATTCCAGCTCAGGCGGTCATATGCCTTTTTCCAAATCTATTTTAACAGCCATGAACCCAACATCTCCTTTCTTGGCATTCATAGTATGGATTGCCTCCTGAGCAATGATGATATTATCTGCACTTTGCCTTCCAGGAATAAAAGCACACTAAGAGGGGCTGATCAGTTTTGGCATCACAGATTTCAATCGTAAAGCAATAATCTTCGTAATCAGCTTGTACGAGACATTACACAACCCAATAGGACGAAAATGATGAAAAACCTCTGGATTATCTCTTTTAGGGATGAGAGAGATGAAGGTTTGATTAACAAGCTTGATATCAGCATGAGTGTTAAAAATATGGAACACCCATCTGATGACAGTATCTTTAACCTCCTCCCAATTACTTTGATAGAACATAGCCGGAAGTCCATCAGGCCCTGGTGCCTTCCAACCGCCCATAGAGAAAATTGCTGAAGAGATTTCCTCAGTAGATACCATCTTACCCAACAAGATAGAATCTTCAGGAGATAAAGAAGGGACAAGGCCAGGAGCAATTAGCTTCTCATATGGTTGGTCAGAAATATATAAAACTTGAAAATGTTGAACACCCATTTCTCTAAGGGTCTGAGGATTATCCGTCCATTCACCAGAATCATCCTTTAACATTTTCACACAATTCCGTCGTCTACGTGCTGTGGCTGAACTGTGAAAATAAGTAGTATTACGATCCCCATAATTTATCCATTTGCATCTGGAACATTGCTTCCAATAGATTTCTTCCTCAATAAGCAAAGCTTCCAATTCCTTCCACAAAGTAACCCGAAGATCATCTAAGAAAGGATTCAATTGAAAATTGAGAGCATCTGAGATTCCATTAAGGCGAGCAAGTAAGCGAGCTTTCCTTCTTTTTATATCTCCAAATACTTCCCGATTCCAAATTTTTGCAGCTTCTGTGAAATTGGAAATATTTGAGTTTAAGGAATCGACTTGATGCCAATAATTATTCAACAAGTTTTTAAAATCAGAATGCGTCAACCAAGAAGCCAAAAAGCGGAAGGGGCGGCTAGAATTCACTGTATCAAGGCTCGGATCAAGGTTTAAGAGAAGCGGAACATGATCCGATTTGAGCTTAGGCAAATGCTTCACAACTGATAAAGAGAATTTTTGAGACCATGCATCATTTGCAACGAAATGATTTAGTCTTCTTCTAATAGAACCACGCTGCCATGTGAAAGGTTGGCCATGAAATCCCAGGTCCTGTAGGCCACAATAATGGAGACAATTTGCAAATCCATGAGAATCTCTAGAGAGTTGTGAATTTCCTCCAGTGTTATTAAGATTAAGAACACTATTAAAATCACCCCAACACACCATTCTTCAGAAATACCATCAGCTAACTCTTTCAATTCATTCCATAACTCTGATTTTGGACCAAGATGAGGAGACCCATAGACCATAGTGAGAAACCAAAAAAAATCTTGACAAAAAGCTACCTTCAGATGAACATATTGCATATGAACTTTCACAATAAAGACATTCCAGTGAGAAGAATTCCAAAGACACCACATACCACCAGCAAAACCAACACCTTCCAAAAGATACCAATCAGAAAACCCAAATTTTTTGGCAATAAAATCTGCTTTTTTACCACTAATGTGAGTTTCTAAAAGACATATGAAGTGTGCCTGATAACGAACAGATAATTCCCTAATAAGAATAGGGAAACCCTTACTTCCAACTCCTCTAAAATTCCAAGATATTATATTCATAAATAACATAACAGATAGGAAAAGAGAAAAGAACCACAACATCATAGCTGGACCTTTGAGGTTGAGGTGGTGGGCACATCTACCACCATATTCGTTGTTTGCTCAACTGAAATATTAGCTTTCAAAACAGGCTTCGGATTTTGATGAGTATTGCTACCAGAAGGATCTGGCGGTTCATCAATCAAGGTATCCTGCGCCTGTTTATCTTGAATTAATTTCGCAACTCTTACATCATCTAATGAGGGGAGATAGACCTTTGAAAAGGTGTCCATTCCACAATCCACCTGGTTAAAATCAGGAAGAAATCTTGCTTGGTTAATCAGCTCAAGGGAGAGATGGTAGTCATCTTTCTTTCTTCGAGTATCTCCTGAATTGGAATTCTGCATGGTTGATGTGCCGAGATTTGCCACTGTATTAATCCCTGGAGGAACCAAATGCACCAGAGAAGACTTTGTAGAATTACCTTTTCCTTCTGTGGAATGAGAAGTGTGGGATTTGGAGACTACCCCCTTCGAGGAGGAAACCTTTGGGTCAGGCTTGCTGCCCATAGCCTTTTTCCCTCTATCAATCTGATTGGGCTTTGAAAGAGAAGAAGGGACAAGTCTTTTATTTGGAATTGGGCCATCACCAGCGTGCTCATCTTGGCCCAAAATTGAGAAACGGGAACCCACTTGAGTGACACGCCCGTTATTAGAATCGTCACTTACGCGAGGATTAGGGCGAGACTTGCGGCGTTGATACTTCTTCGCCAGAATCCATGGTCCAAATGCATTAGGATTTCTATTACTCTCAGAATCATTTAATTCTTCATCTGCTGCAATAGTCAGGTCCGGATTTTTAGGTGATTTCAAATTCGAATTTGAATTAACCACTGCTTCCTGTAAATCCGCTCTTCCCATATTCGGAGAATCATCTGAGACATCCATGACGATTGCCGGAGGTGGCACAGCTTTCTTCGTCACAGACAGACATTGTTCGAGACGGTGGTCGTACTTTCCACAGCAAAAACAGATGAGATACAAGACTTCGTATTCTACCTTGAAGTCACGGCCCAAAACTTCAATGGTCGGCACCAGCTGTTTGCGAAGATCAATTTCTACGCAAATTCGAGCAAATTTGCCCCTTGAGTGTATAGAAGTAGTTTGGTCGACTTTTAGCTTCGTACCAAGTTTCCCCCCAACTCTCCAAAGGAATTGCTCGGTATATAACTCCACTAGTAATCCTGGTACACGAATCCATACAGCAAAACTTTTGATTTCTTATTCAACAAAAATAAACAGACATATCTAGTGCATGTATCCATAATACTAACATAGTATCTATATCCATTATGAGAAATAAAGGGGGCATGACCCCATATATCAATGTAAACTAATTCTAATTGGTTATGTAACTAGTTTTAGAGTATGGGAATGGAAGTTGGTGCATTTTAGAGATGGTGTAGAATTCACAAATTTTTTATTAAGACTGTATTTAAGAATTGAAATATTGTAAAGTATGCAGAACTGAATTAACACACTTAAATTGCAGTGGCCTAATCTTTTGTGTCATAACTCATATGAAGTGTTAAGTTTAGTTTTTGTGAGAAATGATTTTGGTTCAATTGGAGCCAAATCTATCTTATGAGGAAAAGATATACTATTAGATACATTAACCGCAGATGCATTAGGTATAGAATAGCATTCAGAATCATGCATAGATATAGGAAAAATAAACATGTGGCAAAGAAACAGAATTATTATTGATAGCACTAGGTAAATTTTTCTTGCAGTGCGTATGATGCAAATCATTAGAACAAGTTTATATTATTGAAGGAACATAATTATTCAAGAAATTTGAAACTGGAAATTGACTCGTGTTACTCAAAGAGGAGCTACGAGATATGATTAAAGTAGTAGATGTCACCCTTAGCTTTGCCATGCAAAAGTTGATTCCTGGTAACCTGATCACGAATGATACATGTTTCATGCCAGAATTAAAAAAGACTCTATTATCTGTAGCAAATTTAGACACACTAAACAAATTTTGTGAAATAAAAGGAACACGTAAAAGATTATCAAGTTTATAAAATTTATTGTTAGATTTCTCAAATAGAAAAGAAACACCAGAATTGAGAATGGGGACTCCCTTTCCATTACCAACAAAGAGCTGCTCTGTGTCTGATTTGATTTTGAGTGCTTCATGATATTAGCATGTTCAGCTGTGACATGGTGAGAGGCATCAGAATCGACATACCAAGGGGAATCAATAGTGGTGGTTGGTCCTGTTAGGTAGGCTTTGGGTGGATGAAAAGATGTGGATGGAGGTGGTGGATAAGAATTAGCATAGGGAATAGGTTGCTGGGGGACTTTGCCACACAATTGGCATTGTGGATGATTTCCTTAAAATCTTCCACCTCGTCCATTCCGGCCACCTCTTCCTTTAGCTCTCCCACTCTTGCCACCTCTTCCATAGTTTTGATCAATTGTAGGCGAAGCAGCTTGGGTGAAATGAGCCATTGCAGTGACTTTATCCTTTCGGTTAATTCTGTTTTCACATACAAACTGAAAGCTTTCGACTTCATGTATTGTGAAGCTTGTCATCCTAGGCATGACTGAAATCACATAGTCGTCATATTCTTCAGGTAAGCCATCCTCAGTAAATGAGTGTCCAATATACTGCAATGAATCAACAATTTACTTAATAGATTGATGATATTCCTCTATAGTACCTATTTTTTTGGTCGTCTGAAGCTGAGTCTTTAAGCTCTGAATTCAGGTTTTTGAGGATGCTGTGAAGATGTGGGTAATGATGTCCCAGCTTTCTGCAAATGTGGCACAATGCACAACTTTGTTTTTGTAGGTGAGGCTCATGGAGTCGTCTAGCCAAGTCATGAGGGCAGAATCGTGTTAAGCCCATTTTGCATACTTGTCAAATTCTTAGATGATTGTGGGTGATTTCATTTTCTTCAAGGGAGCATTGGATTCTGCCTCAGTATCATTAGGGGTTCTTGGTTGAAGAACTTGAATCTTTCTCATCGAGGCTTTTGGAATTTTTTCAAATTAAGTTAGGGTTTGTGATGAATCAAGATGACTCTGAAGTTTGAGCGCTCGGAGTATGAGTAGAATTGATTTCCTCCACGTCGAAAAATTATTCTTGTCCAGCTTATCAGAGAGAGGAATGGATCCATTCTTGACTTTCGATTGGGAAGAAAGAATCAGTGCCATGATAATGGACTGAATTCTGAGTTCTGGATACCATATAGAAGTACCAGCTGCAGGATCAAGAATAAGAAGCTATACTTCTTTGAAGAACAGAGAAACACTAGGAACAAGAAGAAAACAGAAAAGAAAAGAGGATGTGAAATTGTAATTGTGATATTGGGAAAGTTACAATAAGAGAGTTCGGCTTAGGCTTTATATACTTAGCTTATGCCAAAACTAACTACCACTAAGACAATGCTAACTAACTCAACAATTAGAAGCCTAACTAACTCAACAACCAGAAGCCTATTAATTTATATTATTATCCCTAACAATATATAATATTAGTTTCCATATAAATATGATACTAGTTTCTAAAATTTTTAAAACTAAATATCTCTAACAACATTTAATTAAATTAAATTTTGTTCATACTTCATAGTATATATTTAAAATAAATTTTAATTTTATTCTCCTTCTAATTTTTCGGCCAACCAACAATTAAAATTTACTTTAAATATTAGAAAACAAACGAAACCAAATATTAAAAATATATTTATAATTTTTAAAAATTAATTTCAGGATTAAAAGTTATACTTTAATTTTACCCTGTTATATACAGTTAGTATTGTATATCTTGATTAGCAAGATCCAATCAAGCAAGTGGATTGAAGTTGAAAAGAATTGTAAGTCTCTCGATACGGTTTTTTAATTTTTATAATAAACTTAAATCCAAAATATTTAGTTAAAAAGAAAAATCAATATTTACCACCTAACCAATCTCATATTATTGATTTCTTTGTCTTTTCTTTTTTTTTTTTTGTCGGTTTCTCACTCACAAAACCCAAATAGGGATGAATGGTTACAACAGCAAAGTTAACAACTATTAAATACACAGGCGGCAAAACAGAATCAAAAGAAAAGCAATCTAAACAACAAGCAAGTTCTTGTAACTGCCTTACTGACATGTACCCCTCCTATATTCCAATCTCAATCCTAGCTCTTGCTTCCATATTTTCACCATAGCATTCACCAGATTCTTTGCATCCTCAAGCTTGGGTTCTTCACCTTTAAAGATATACTCATTCCTTGTCTTCCAAATTACCCATATGACAGCAAAATGATACATCACCCATTCTTTCTTGGCCTCTTTGTTCATTGAGCACGACGTCCACGAGTCAAAGCTTTCCCATGTGTTCCCCGGCCATGTCCATGACATTCCCCACCAGTTCAGTACATAGCACCATATAGCATAAGCAAAGGTGCATGAATAGAATAGATGGTACACAGTTTCAACCTGCTCATTACACAATATACAGTTTTCCATTTGCTTGTCTAATATACCACAATTAACAAGCTTCTGCCTAGGGATGTAATGAAATCGGGTGAAATCGGGTTTTCTTTGACCTAGACTCGGCCCAAAATATATTTTGGGTCTATTATTGAGACTCTAGCCCGATTTCAAATTCGATGAAATCTCCTTCTTTTTGGACCGGGTGAAGTCGGATCTACTCGAATTAAATTAAAAAAAATTATAATCATTGATCATAATAATATAAGTAATAATACTATTAATTTTAGCCCCAAATAAATTTTTGCAATATTAATAATAATAATAATAATACTAACTTATATTACACATAATCAAAGAATTCTATAAATTTATCCAAAGAAAAAAAATATAACTTTCAGCAATAATGTTCAACAATAATTCTCAACTAACATATATTGAAATTATTAATTTTGAATTTTTCTCTTTTGTTCGAAATTAAAGAACCATGTTCTTGATTCATGTAATATAATTAAACACCTACATTTAATTTCTAGAACTAGAAGTTTGACCGTATAATAGTGGGTCTAGTGGACTCAGAACATATTTGGCCAAACTTTAAAGTTTGAAACATATTCATATTTTTTGTGTATAACATAATCATATCATATATAATTTTTTAATTACACTACTATAAATTTTAATTTTTTACATTATTTTTGTACTACCGGGCCGGGGCCAGGTGACCCGAGCCTAGGCCCAGACCCGATTTCATATTTTTATCGTTTAGGTTTTATTGGCTTAGACCCTAACTCGGATTGCTTCGAAATCGGATAAAAAATTACCTAAATTTCATCGAGATCGGACCGATAAAATCGATCCAAACCATGAACACCTCAACTTCTGCCTAGTGTTTAATTTCTCTAAAATTACAAACCACATCAGCAACTCTACTCGTATACTTACTGTATGTATAAGACTATAAGCTAATAATAAGAAAGAAAAGAAAAATCATTAATTTATGTGTATACAATATACATGCATTATGCAAATAATACCATTTCCAACCTTAATACATAGACGAACGCGAATAATAGTGAAAAAATAAAAATAAATAATAAAAAAAACTCAAACATGTTTTTCTTTCAATGAAGACTATTACACATTTGCATGCTAATTTTGTCCCGTTCTCTTTCTCTCTCTCTGATTACACTTAAACACTTAGGATAGTAGTTGGCAGGCACCTTATATTAAGAATTAAATAATAAACAATAATAAAATAAACCATGGTTCGAGAAAATATCTATGTACAAGTACAATAACATATTTATATTACAGAAACAGATCAGGTGCTCTCCCTAGTTTACAATAATTTAATAATTTTGATCGTTGATTTTAAATTATCATATATCCTAAAATATTTGACCTGCTTCTTATATTATATATGCATGCATGGTAGCTACTAATTAATTAATTAATTATGTGGAGTTGGAGAATCAGATTCACTTGACGATGATCTTCTATTTCTGTGGTGGTGGTGTCTTTCATTCTCTGAATTTGAATTTGGCCTTGGTGACTTTGGATATTTAGCAAGTGGATGTGGACGCCTATGATAATTCCTATGAGGATGCCCACTTTCTAATAATACTCTTCTCTTCTCCTTATCCTTATTATTATTTGGAGAAGGAGAAGGAGAAAGAGTTTCCTTTTCCTTTTCAGTAGGAACGGTATACACAAAGGGCATAATTGGAATATCATCAAAGTCCTGAAGGGGCTCAAGAACCCTAACAACAGCACTCATAGTGGGCCTGTTCCTGGGCCTATGGCTTAGGCATTGGTAGGCCAAAGCTGCAGCCTTTCTTGATCCCATCTCTGAGTATTGCCCTTCAAGTTTAGGGTCCATTATCCTTCCAAGTTTTCTTGGGTCATTAAGCATTGGCCTTGCCCATTCCACAAGGTTTTGTTCCCTTGGTACCTTACTTTTGTCCACTGATCTTCTACCTGTTAGAAGCTCTAACAATACCACTCCAAAGCTGTACACGTCACTCATTGCTGTCAAGTGACCTACAAAAATAAAAGAAAAATGAAATTATAATATTTTAAAATAAGATATTATTGCAAATTATTGTGTTAGCTATGCTATAATAAATAATGATTAATTGTGGGGTATTGCTTTAATTATTATTAAAATTGAGTTAGGTACAAGTTGACAACAATCATGTGTTAGTTAACTATCATTAGAAATGTTAAGGTTTTTCTTTTTCTTTTTTCTTCCCCCTAAGATTGTTTTTGTGGACATGTAAAGTGGTGCATGATCATTGGTGTAAAATACTAAACAAATATATGTTTCTAGTTGTAGTTAGAAAATGAATATTGACATTCTTTTACATGTTATTTGTTCATTGTATTTTTTGTTTTAAATAGGTTAAAAATGAGTGTTATTGTCAAATGAAATGAAAACAATAAGTATCTTCTAAAAAAAACTAGTATTCCTTAAAAAAAAAACATTTTCTATTTTTATCCGCGTTATAGTTATCCACAGAAACACCTTTTATTGAATTGAACATATCCGCCTTATACTTAAACTTAAACTCCATGTTAGAGTTGGATAGCTTTAATCACTTATAGGAAAAAAATGAAAGTTACCTGTCATGACATATTCCGGGGCAGCATAGCCTTGGGTTCCCATAACACGAGTTGAAACGTGGGTGTCATCTCCTTCAGGACCATCCTTTGCTAATCCAAAATCAGATAGCTTTGCATTGTAGTCCTAATTAATTAAAATCATAATAATTCATTATTATTATTATTATTCATATGATGACAAAGAATGAGTTAAATATACCATTGTTATTTAATTTGACAAATCAAAGAACGTTATATTATTATTGTAATAGAAGGGTGAGAGTGAAATATGCTTACAGAGTCTAACAATATGTTTGAAGCTTTGAAATCTCTATAGATGACTTGCTTCTCTGCCTCATGGAGAAAGGCTAGACCCTTTGCAGCTCCAACTGCAATTTTCATTCTTGTTGACCAGGGCAATGATGCCGAGAATCCTGAAAAATAAGTTAATTAATTAATTATTAATCCAATATGAACATTATTTAAAAAAAAAAAAAAAGATTATCTGGTTAATAGAAAGCATCATATATAAATTAAAGCTTACTTCTAAATAATTGATTTTCTAAGCTGCCTCTGGGTAAGTATTCATATACCAAAAGCCTATGATCTTCTTCACAGCAATATCCAATCAGCTTCACAAGGTGTGGATGCCTTAGTTGACCCAGGAACACCACTTCAGTCTGTTGGAAATCCAAAACATAGGTTAGAACTTAGAACTCACAAAGCACACTACAATACATTATTAATTAACCATTTATGTCATTAATCATGAAGATATATTATATTTATTATAATAGGATAATTAACCACTTGCATACTCTAAATTTAGTAATATTGTACGCAATATCATGTTATTTGCAAAGGTAAGTGGAAATATATATATATGCATATCGACTTCCTCCGGATTATATTATTTAATTCATACACACCACTAGTATAAAATATGTTGTTGGAATACAAAATCTTTATTAATTAAAAATGAATTAAACAACATGTATATGCATCTATTAAAAAAATAACAAAATTTAATTAATATTAGTCAACAACTTAAATTGAATGTTCTATTTTTTTAAGTTTCGGATGTTCTGTTTACAGATTTCAGACTATTTCTTTTGATGGATTATATTTGTTGGTTAAAAAATATTGATTACCTATACTTTCTCAAAAAATAATTCTTATTTTCTTTAATATTATTCAATTTTTTTAATAGATTTCATTATTTTTGTACTTAAAATTTTTATACTAAACTTTATTATTTTTCTGTTTGGCGCATAAATATATTAGATGTAAAAGTACATGAATGGATAGATGAATGTATATATACTTAGATTTATTCTTATATATAAATACATAGTGACCAAGTAATTTTAATGTACACATAACATTTTTATAATAATTAAAAAAATTCTAGAACATGATTAATAAAATATAGCTCTAACTCTTGAAAAAAAAAAAGAGAAGATCTGATAATTAAAAAATGTTATGTATAATAAGGTAAATACTTACATAAAATTGTTTTTTAAGTAAAGATAATGTATGAAAATCGTTAGATAATTTGTTATGTTGAATAAATATATTATTTTCGTATAAATAAAAGGTAATAAATACAAGTTTATGCAATAAATAACATGTCATTTATCTTAATTAATAGATGATAATATATGAATCAATAATGAAGCAATAATACTATACTTAAACATATATTATTTGACAGTAATAATATTCATAATAATAATAAGTACTTACCAACCACTCTTTATGGCCTTGGGTGCCATCCAAGTCCAAGAGCTTAACAGCAACAGGCTGAGCCTTAAGTCCATGTCTAAGCTTATCATCAATGAACCCCTTGTGAACCGGTCCGAACCCGCCTTCGCCGAGGAAATTACTCGACGAGAAATGCTGCGTGATCACCTTCAGCTCAGCCAGCGTGAACACGTGCAGGTTTGTTCCGGCCAGCGATATCGAAAGATCTTCCGAGAATGTTGTGCTTGGGAAGCTCAAATCACTCACTGAGACCCTCTGTGATGAGATTGGCGGCTTCGTCGAAACCACTCTCTTTGGCTTTCTTGATGGATACTCTCCTTTGTAACAACCCGGGAACATTGATTTCCATATCCCTTTCATGAACTTCATTATTAATTCTTGAATCTTTGTCTCTTGATATATTTGAATCTTCAATCAATGAATCAATATGGTATAATCCGCGGCCGGATTTAATCAATTGAAATTACCGTCGGATTTTGCGTGGAAATATAATACAGGAACAAAAAATGTTGAACTTGTTATTTTTCTTGGGATGTATATATGTATAGTAATATTAATCTACACTATCCTCATATTTATGTATTGCTATATATATATAGAGAGAGAGTGGGATCTATATATGATGATGAACTTGGTGGGAATATGAGAGTGTTAGGTAAGAAGAATTGAGAGAGGTAGTGGAAATGGGAAAATGAGGTTTTGGACTTTTCTAAGAGAGAATGTAAATTAAAGAGATCTAATATTCAAAATCTTCAACTGCACCAAGAGAAATAAGAGAGAGGCTTTTCCATCTATCTTCTTCTTCTTCTTTCTTTGGTTGATTTTTTCTCCTTCTCTAGGTTACAATTTCTTTTTGATTAGTTGTGTGTGTAGGTATATGCACTTTGGAATATTACTTGCACTCTTTAATAATATTACATATTTATATAGACTTGCATGTATGTAGTGGTTGTTTGGCAAGCAAGAAAAGACCAAAACAGATTTGAATATATAACTTAAGATTTTTATAATTATTATTTTATTTAAAATTTTGATTGAAATGGGGAACCGAGTATCCCCAAGTCTATGATGTCTTTTATCAAAGGAAAATTACATGGCTACCCTCCGTTCCTTGACTTTCATGCATTAATGGTTATAAGTTTGGAAAAGCAACTTTTTTATTTGGCTTGTCTTAATATTATATGTAATAATTTATTTATTTATTTATTTGCAACCTTTCCGATTTTGAAAGTTCCTTCAAGAATATCAAGAATATGTCTTCTGATTTTCCAAAAGGATAGATGGTGACACAAACTATAAAGTCTTGCAAAGCTGCACTTAATTCGGACCAAAATATTTTCATACGGCAAATATATATATATATATATAGAAAATAAAAATCCTATTTTACTTACCCCTTCCCTTAACTCTTTGGGTTATCGTTGACCTTAATTCTTCCAACATAAAAAGTTGTTTAATTTGCATCATACGCTATAACACTTGTATACCAATAAAGTGGAGTTCCAAAAATATATCCCAAAATAATAATAATAATAATAATAATAATAATAATAATAATGGAAAGATGAGGAGTTTTACTGTAATACAAATATAATTTTATACTTAAACCACCAAAACAGAATGAAAATTGCAATAATAATGTGTGTACATATTTTTGTATAGTTTATGATGATTCTCGATTTGGGTTGGAGTAAAATCAAACCAAATCTAAATAGAAAAAAGAAATGTAAATAAGTTAGGTGTACAAATATAATGTGAATTACGTACGAAACATTTTTGGAGAATACGTTCCAATCCATTCCCTAGTTCTCTAGTCAAAACTTAAAAGGCCAATTTCGTCATTACCATGCCATGCTGTTTATATGTGCATTGCATTTTAGTTTCACATATATTTTTTTTCTTTTCTTATTATGCGTGTTTGTCGTTCTCCAGCGTATTGAAAATAAAATCGTTGGTTGGTCAGCTTCACCATAGAGTTGGTTTTCGGTTTCTAGAAGATTATGGTGCTCATCAAATATACACTTATTAATTAATGCAACTTGTTTAGTTCTCTCTTATATACGGAGTTAACTAAAAAAACAACAATGGAAAATTCTGATACTAAAAAACAAATACTCATAAAAGATATTTCGATATGAAATATCTGTAAAAAATTTTAAGTTGTAATAAAAATAACTAAACATTAACTAGACGTTTGCATGTTTTATTTTTAATGCATCGGAAGTTTAATTTGAATATAATGGAAATATAAGACCAAAATTGTTAGAATTTGTAATATAATTTATAGCATACGTTTCATGTGTTCCACACAATGTACAATAATTTAATAATTTTAACGATGATCTCAATTATATATTAATTATAAAATAAATATAATTAAAATTAATGACAAAATTAACTAAATTGTTGTATATCATGAAGAGTGTGAAACCACTTTCCAAATTTATAATAATGCACACAGCGTATAGTTAACAGGAGTAGTTGACTTATTTATTCCATTAACATCATAATAACTTGTGTCTTCAATTCTTAAAATTATGTTATTAATAAAAAAAAATCTATCTGCAACTCGTTGAGAAACATGTTCAAATTTTAAAATCGGAACAAAAATAATATTCTCATCACACAAACTAATTAAATTCACAACTTCTAAAGAATCCACACGAACGGCTTTTAAAATTGGCATTTGGTCTACCGTACCCTGATAAATTAAATATTTATTTATCTATTTCATTTGGCTTTTGAAATTCATGTTAGAAAAAGTTGGAGATCCATGATTCAGCTTGCGAAAAGAATTGTAGCACACAAGATTGGTCTTTAAAAAATGATGTACGTACGATCATGTATATATTTTGTTGCCAATTGTAGATATTATAAGGGCATGGATAGAATACTATTGGAAAAGAATATGGTGTATTATGTATTAGGCATTCGTTGATTTTAATTATAAAATATTTTATATTTAAGATCAGTTTAAAATCTACTGCTAAAAAGGTCGAAATATCTAATATGATCATGCCACACTTGATTTGCTTCAAGTAGTATTAACCTTTAAGAATAAAGAAATTGGAGGAGTAATTCTAGATAATTAATAGAATATTAGTCAAGAATTGAGAAATAGAAAAGAATCACATCATACAAAATTACGTAAAAACTGATCATTCGAATAGTAAAAAATTGATCATCTAAAATGATAAAAAATAAATTATTTAAAATAATAGGATATATATCATCCGAAACAGTAAAGAGCATATCATTTAAAATCGTGATACTAATTCGATGACGATGATAATGAACGAGATTTTCCGTTAGTTATTAGTTAAAACTTAAAAATATATTCTCTACCAATTCTTTTTCTAATTGGATTAATTAATTAAAAGGAGGATGATTATGTGGTGTGGTTCAGGGATTCATCATTCAGTGGGCAGGAACTGGTTTAAAAATGCTTTCTAGGAACTTATCAATATCATGAGTAAAGTGTAATTTTAATATAGTTTGAGTAATTTTTTTATGTTATATAATTCTATTAAATATATAAATGTTCCTCTTTAGATAAATTTTAAGTAATTAGAGTAAAATTAGATGATTATTTTTACTATGAAACAATACATATTATGTAAAATAATTATGTTGATATTGTATAAAAAGTTAAAATAAAAAAAATGATTATTAGAATTTTGGTATTTCGGACGGACTTAATTCTCACAAATGAAATAATAATAAATGTTAACAAATAGCCATATTTTTCTGAAATCTCTAAAATTATTTGAACTAACTTCTTGACATAATTTAATGTTTTAATATTTTTAAAATGATTTATGCTATTTTTTTATTTTCTTAATTATGTTTTAATTATAACTTCAAAAAAGTTTGATACCGCCGCAATACTCTTGAAAACCGCCTCTATTGTTCGGTTGTGCTCCAGCAAAATTTCAGCTAATAATTTTCTTAAATAAAGTTGGTTATTTCGCATATAATTTTTTTTAACACTCTTTTAATTAAGAGAAAGAAAATAGTGAGTGAATGAATGATTGGTTAAAATATCTTGTGTAAAACTTTTAACTCTTTAAAACTGAAATAAGGAAATTAAAAATTATTAGCAGCATCTATCGAATGGTTATTATTACTACTTTATAAGAATAAATAAATAAACGTTAAAACGTTACACATAATATAAGGAAAAGAACTCTTTACTATTCCTTCCTTCCTTTATCTACTTGAATTTATTCTTGTTGGGGGACCAAACAAAGAATGGAAAGTAACGAGGTTGTCATGTTCCAAATAACATGGACTACTCGAATATTGTGTGCGTTCCGTGGGAATGAAACTTGGTGAAAACTCTAAAACCGCGGAGATGAAAATACCGAATACCAATCCATGGACCCAAATGAGGACAATTCCATTCCATCCATATATGAGGGAGTAGGTTATGTGCGTGGGGCCATTCTCATCATTCTCTCAAAGTCAATGCCTATTATGGTAATTACATTTTGATTTTACAAAAGTATTCAATCACATTGTTTATTTTATTTTATAATATTATATGATATGATATGAGATGAAAATTAAATAATATAAGGACATTGTCAGCTCGTTAGTGCTGAAAATTCAGCATCAGCTCATATCCTAACTCATGGCGGAAAACAAAACCAGGTGGCCCATTATATAATCAAACTTAATCTAGAAGAATGGATAAGGATAACTAGCAGTCTAGCACATGTGTTCTACTATGTAGTTTAATTCACTTCTTTATGTAATCAAACTTAGTCTAACAAAAATACTAAATTTTTTTTTGTGTCTCACTATAATTTTATTTGTAAGAGAATAGGATATAGGTGACTTCTCTTCCTCATAATTTTCAAATAATCGTTATGTGGTGTTATTATTCAAGGATCAATAAAAATATAGATAGGAATAAATATAAAATAGTTTTTTTTTTCCACACACTAACATATTTTTCATAATGAAAGTCCAATAATTAATTCTTTGGGTGCTTTAGAGATAAAGTATATGACCCTCCCAAGCAAGTTCGCTCTGTTCTCATTCTATCGGAAAAAGCACAAACTTGTGAAAAATAATTAAAAAGCACAAACCCTTATTGTATTTACTATAAAACTGTCATTCTCCTAAAATCGCTCTGAAAGTCTTTATCACCCATTTTGGTAGCGCACAATGAACCATGTTGCCCTATTTCATAGAAGAAGAATCATAACACATATCTTAATGCTCGTGACAATAACAACATAGAAACAAAAAACTTTTATAGTTGTTAAATGAACAATAACCTTATAATCGTGGAACAACATCTCCCAAGCTGCTCCCCCTTTATTCTCATTGGCCTTAGAAGGTCCTTCCCACATACTAACTAACCACACCTTGATCACACACTCTGATCCGCGCTTGATAGACAAAGCTGTAGGCAATAGAGATCGTTGTTTGTTGCCCTTATCATGCATACATACATTATTCACACGCATGTCATATTTAGTTGAAAGGGCTATCAGATATTATTATGTTGTCATCCATACTTTATTATCATCCATACATACATCTATGAAAAATTTTGTTAAAAATGATCTCATATATATTGTTCACATTCATTCATTCATAAGATAGATCATTCACATCCACTTACATCTATATAGAACATACCCTGTTACACATCCATTAAGATCTATATAAATTATTGATTAATATAATATATAATGAATATTTTATCATTCGTATTATTTCATTATATACTAACATGCAGGTATTTAATTCATCAAAAATTATATTTGCACATCGAAATTAGTTACTAATATCAGCCATCATGTATAATACATATTAAAATACAAAATACATGTGTAATTCAACTCATTTTTAGTTTACATTATTTTTGTATTTCAATGTGTATATACACTAATGATTAATTTAGGTGACTAATTTTAATGTACACCTAGTATAATCCTTAATTCATTAACTGATAGCATTTCATCGCGGATCTTTATTTCATTATCCACTAATATGCAGGTCTTTATTTCATATACTGTGTTACCACATCTCATAACATCTATATTATTTTTTAACTGAGGACTCTTACATGAACTAATAACTAATTATTAATATCTTAGATAATGAATATTACATCATTCATCTAATTTAATTTCATGTCACATGCCGGTCTTTTAACACCAAAGAACGAAAAAAAAAGCATAACACGGGAACACTTTTCAAAATTTAAGAAACCTTTTTAATAGCCTTTGTAGATGACATAGGTCAAATAGGTTGAATTAAAAACATATACATACATATACACAGCATATATCATTACTCTTTGCATGTAACATTAGGGAGAGAACCTTGGAAATATGGATAGCCTCATTGCTCAAACTATCCAAAGATTCTATGTTTATAGATTTGTATTCGTGATGACGTGGAGTCTCTTTTTCTATTTTGTGTTGAAGCAAAGTTTCTTTTATCTTTTGTATTTTTAGTTAATATTTGTTAAGGCAGAGCCTTTTTATATTAATGAGGCTGAACCTCTTTTTTTTCTTTTTTGGTGTCTAAAAAGAACAAAAAGAAAAGCTACGAGGAAGCAGATTACTCCTCTAAAATAAGACTATATAAGTTGTCCCAAGATTGAAGCCATTCCGTGTAACAAAGTTGGTACCTAGCTGCGTTCTTAGCCATTCGATTCGCTGTTCTATTGGCTTGTGCGTTGAATAAGCTTCGCATTAACAAACTAATTTTTCAATATAGTCTCTTTTATCCTTAAAAAGAATATCCCTAGAAGCTTCTTGAACTTGGTGGTTTCATTGATTGATCAAGAGATAAATCTTTAAACAATCTGTCTCGCAAACCACATCCTTGAAGCTACATTGCTAGGCTAATATTGAACCTCGCCAAATGACGAACAACTCACAAAGAAGAACATTAGAGGACTGCAACCTAGAAGAGCTTCATTTAATCCATCAATTGCCATTAGAATCACGGATGAGACAACCAAATCCAAGAAACTAACTATGACCCATCACACTAGCATCACAATTGACCTTTAACACAAGAGGAGGGAGGAGAATTCCAAAAAACAGCAAAGAGGAAGCATCATAGACGATGATATTAGTGAAAAAAGTGGTAAAAAATTCTTTTATACTGACGGTGTAGGGAAATTAAATTCATAATAAATTTGATACTTAAATTCTTATTAGATGTATGTGAAATCTAAATGGCAATTATTGAATTTAAATAGCATTTGTGTTTTCATTTTTTTAAAAATGATTTGAAACTTAAAAAGATATGTTTGTTTGTTAGTGTTTCTTCTTAATTAACTTAATTAAGATAATAAATTAACACATTATGAAAATAGAAAGTTTATGATTAATAGAGATTAAGATCTTATTTTCTTACTTTAAAATGTTTTTTTCCCAAAATATTTGCATTTCATTATATTGATAATAAAAAATTGTTCTATATTTTTTAAACTATAGAAAAATTATAGAAATTTTAATTACTATTTTACTGGTTTAAATTATTAAGATTTTTAGTAGATGTGTTAAACAAATAATTTAAATTTTGATATATTATATAATAATAAAAAATTTATTGCAATCTAAGTATAATATTTGCTCCTACTGGCAAAAATTTATGGATTCGTCACTGCACATGACCAAATTACTATTTTTATGCTAAATTTTATACTTTTTAAAGGAATAAGTACTATTTATGTCCAAAAGGTTTGAGCTAAAAATCTTCTTTTTCACAATCATTTTTTTTTCTCAAAATTGCTACAAAGGTTTTCGTTATGAATAAAAAAACATATTGACCATTTTACCCCTAATTATTATTGTTTGTTAACATAGTTTTGAAAACCAGAGAGGTCCAATTTTAAAAAAAATCGAAACGGTCCGATTTTGAGAAAGAAAAAAATCGGACCGGATAAAAAATCCCTAAATTCCCCAATTCCCCCACCCCATCCATCGTGTGCCTCCATGACTCTTCACTCTCACCCCTTAAACACCTCAACCTTCGGCTACACAACCTTGCTGCCGCCGTGCTTCCGCCGCGCTTCCGCCGCTTCGCCGTCCGATTCGTGTTTCCCCGTGGTGCCGTGGCGTTGTCGTCCGTTTCGTCTTCGCTCGTTCTGCTCTGCCGCCGCCTGTGTCATCGTCCAGTTCGTCTGCGCCCGTCACTGTTCTGCCGACGGCCGCCGCTTGTCTTTCCCGCATCGTGCCTCTTCGAAACCACTTCTACCGGTGAGTGTTTCTTCCAGTGTTAAGCCCGTGTTTCTGCTTTCTTTTTTTTCTAAGTTGATGGAATGCTGGATGTCAAGCTCAATCCTTTCTTCTGCTGTTTCTTTTTGGTTGTAATGTGGATGGTGAACAGATCTTCGGTGGTTGAGTTTCCCAAACCAATCTTTTAGGTTTTGCAATTGAAGCATTTGGTAATTGTTGACATATGAGTTAGTTACTGATTATGGTAGTCAATAGCTGCTACTTTTTATGTTTGCCAACCTCACAGCAGAGGCAGCAGAATAGATGGAGAGGGCACTCACTTTCCATTGACCCACCATGACTCCTACTCTTTTGGATTCTTGTTCTTGAGACCAATTTGTTTATTACTCAAGGTCTGTTACTAATTCTATTGGTCAAATTAGTTTATAGAAGTAAGGAGGTTTACCAAAATTTTAAATTTACAACTTGTTTGTGTTGGTGATGGTTTGTTCGTAGCAGAAGGGCCAGTTATTGAATACAAGTTGAAGTGTTTGTAGATTGATTCTGTTAATCAAGTTGTCTCATTTATTTTTTTGTTAGTGTTAATTCAATGCTTAATTGAGCTTACTTTGCTTTGTTTGTAGGGTTTGCTTTTATGTATATGGAAGATGAGCTTCAGGCATTCCTGATATGGAGGGTTGAGTTCTGCATTCCTGAAAAAAACCTAATACACGAATATTTTTGTAACTTACATAAGAGAGAGGAGAGGGAAATAAAGAAGTATTCTTGCAAGTGTCTAATTGTTCTGACCGGTTTTTTTGAATTGGAAGATTGAGTAGTTTTATTTTTCTTTGTTTGTTTGCTGGTTTCTTTCAGGATTTGTGCGAAGAGTTAACCAGAAAAGATTCCAATTTAGTGCTGGAGAATGAAAACCTGAAGAAGGTATGCTATTGTCTACTACTTTTCTTTGTCTTCATTTGGACGAGGCACTCTCTAAGATATTATTGATTATTGTTATTATTTTTTCTCTTTCTTGGATGTTTGTCTGATGTTCACTCCACATTTGTAAAATTTATGGTGATAAGGAGAAGAATATGGCTTTGAAAGAGTATCCGTCTTTGGAGACTACAAATAAGCATTTAAAGGCACAGGTAAGATATTCTGCCATTTTGGAGATTCACAAGAACATAATCTTCTAGTTTGCAAAAATAGAAGATAATCTTTTTTTTAGCCCTTTTGGAAATTTATGATACCATGATTTTTCCATTTTTTTATCCTGTGTATCTATTTTTATTGGAAAATGGATGGATGGGATTGGTTTCAATCTATTAAGTGGCTTTAGGTATTTTTCATCATTCCTATTTTGTAAAGATTACTTAGAGTTTCAGAAGTAATATAGATTTTTTATTTCAACATTTAAGAGTTAAAAGAGAGTTTTTTATTTCCTGCTCAATTCTTTAGATTTATGTCAAGTTTTTGACATTTTGTTATGTTATATTTAGGACTGCAGAACACACTAAGTGGATTGGCACATTCCAAAGAAAGCAAGATTTCATTGATGTTGTAGAGGTACATACTTCAAGTATCCTTGTTTATGCAGATCTTTAATCTAATTATAATGGTTGTATATCATTTATTAATTATGGTTAAATGAGTAAAAATGTTGGTTATATGCAGGGGTTAAAGAAAGAAGAAGTGCAGTATTGATATCTAGTATCTATCATTGTGATTAAAAGGTTAACTTAAAGGCAATGAAGTTTATGACAATCGTGAGAAGCTGTTTGAATTTGATAGGAGGCACCTTTTATTGAATGATTTATATGTATTTCTATTTTGTTTCTTTCTTTACGCTTAGCATCCTTTCATGTTTTCCTATTTGTAATGGATAGTGGAGAGTATGTAAGAATGAAAATAGAACATGGGTGCTTCTACAAATGCATACCAGCAATGAGGTTTTTTTTTTTTTTAACGTTAAATCAGCAATGAGTTTATAATTTGGCAATTTGGATTTTATATTTTTTGAACTTTTTGTCGTGGTTGATTGTATTTTTTGCTTAACTTGTTTTGCTGAAATCTTATTTTAATTAATAAAAAAAATTTGTATTTTTTATATTATTTTATTATAAAGCGATTTTTCCGGTTGAACTTTGGTTGGATCGATTCGTCCAATAAAGAGGCAGGGGTATTTTGATCAAAAAAATTATTTTGGTTTTTTTAATGTGTTTTCAAAATGATTATAGCAACATTAAAAAAATAAAATAATTGTGACATAAGATTTTTTGTTCAAATCTTTTGGGCATAAATAGTAATTATCCTTTTTTAAATTATTGCGGACGTAAGCGTCAAAAACTCTTATATCATCATGAAGATACCAACTTGGAACAAGCTAACGAGATTTTTATCGCAACCTTGTATCCCAATTTTATTTTGTAAATTCATGTTCTAATACTATTATAAGAGATAACTCTCATCTCATCTCCACAGCATTCACATATTTCACTTTCTTCTCTGTTCTTTCTCCCTTAATGTTGCTCCAATCCTTGAGCACCCCAATATGGACAAACGATAAGTCATTCTCAAATACCAAAAGATATTTTTAAAAAAATAATTGAATAAAGTCTAAATCGGATAAAAGAAATAAAGAGATGGGGAAAATGTGGTTAGACTTATCAGTATATGTTTAATTTGGATCTCAAAAATGAGGTAGAAGAGACAGAGAGAAAAAAGGTAGCTAGCCTCAATTGGTGTAGTTATGTAGGTTAGTGATCCCCTTTCCCATGTCCTAGGGTTCGACCCTCCCATTGTACCAAAAAAAAAAAAAAAAGAGAGAAAAAAGGTAAACAGGTTAAGCATATGTGATAAGATCTCCAAAGTCAATATGATATCTCAAGGTTGCATTGTGTCCTTTTTTGCCGGACAACTACTGATTAATAGGATACAATCCACTTGACAATTTTCAAGATAAATAACGATATGATACTAAGAATGTTTCATAGCGAAGAATATTAATTTGATATTTTCATTAGAAAAAAAACCTTTAGCCAATATTAAAAAACAATAAGAAGTTAATATCATTTTTTTTTGTTTTTCTTTTCTCTTTTACCACCTATTATTTTTCTAATTACATACATTGACTCTCTATTGATTCCCTAACATTGGTTTCGTAACATTATTCTTTTCATTATCAATAATTCTAGTTGCATACCAAAATCAACAACTAAAATCAATCATCATATATTTATACATGAAAATATATGAATACATATATAATTTTAGTATTTTTAAGATGTATTTTATATTTTAATATATATTATATACTAATAATTAATTTTAGTGGCTGATTTTAGTATACAAACAGCATCATCCTTTAATTAATTAGTTACATTGAAAATGTCTTATTAATTAATTAATTAATAAAGATGATTTATAAATCGTTTTTAGGTTTTCCTGTATGATTAGCTTTTCACCATCCGAATAGGCCAATTCTATAGTGTCTTTAATTTTGTTGTCGAATTTACTGAACTTTCTTTTTAAAGTGATTATTAAATATTTACAAATTATTTGTTTTTATATTTTTTAAATAAAATATTAACTTTTATTTGAACATTATTTACTGAATTTTCATTTAATATATACTTTTATACAGTAATTACCTCTATAAATATAACCATCAGTTATAGATAGAAATAAGCTTCTATAACTTATAAAAGTAACTAAAACTTAGAGTAAATTAGTTTTAGAATTACTTGTCTATTTATTTTAGAGTAAACCCTTGATACTTAAATAAGTTTGATATTTTTTTTAAAAAATTATAAATTAGTCCTTAATATTATCTTATTAGATAGAACTTGAGTAAATACCGATTCGTATCCACAAATATTCATAATGTTAACAAATCTATCAATGTAAGAATGGAATTTACTTTGTATCCATAGAATAGATTTTGTTAGGAGGTTAATTTAAAAATTTTAAATATTTTTTTAAGAATCAAATACTTTTGTTAAGTAAAACTCAGTTTTAAACTCATTTGTAGACAGAAACTCGATGTCTTTTAAAAATATTAATGGTAATGCTACATATACACCTCTTTTTGGTGTACACCTTTATCCAAGTCCCAAACAAATAGGTTTTTATATATACAACGAACATGTTTTTATAGTTGACACGAACATGTTTTAAAACATATTTGTTTGCTTTTAAAAACCTGTTCGTTCTAGTAGTAATATTCTTTTCGTGCACGAACAGAAATCTATATATACAACGAACATGTTTTATAGTTGACACGAACAGGTTAAAAACCTGTTCGTTTGATTTTAAAAACCTATTTGTTCTAGTAGTAAAAACCTATTTGTTGGGACTTAGATGGAGATTTACACCAAGATTAATTGAAATACTAATTGGTATCGTATGTGTCATATATATTGGTTATTAAGTTGTTTCAATGGACGACATTTTAAAAGAGTTGCAGAGTATTATCTTGATCCTTCAAAATATGTTTGGAGTTAATAATTTGATGATTAATTAAAAAGATTAAATTTTATTTAATTTCATGTGTTATTGTCAAGCTTACACATACATGCACTATATATAGTTTGACATCATTGTGAGCGAGATACATGACAATCGACATTAATTTTCGGGTACAATATGAATTCATATCAATTCCAGTATAGAAAATATTAATACCAAAAAACTGAAATTTTTTTTGGCACAAAATTCTAGTTACGTATTCTACAAATGCAACATAAAAATCTTAGCTATCACATACGGTCGTTAGCCGTAATTGTTGTATTAATGCCTTAAAAAGGACACACATGTCGTTTGTATACATAATAAAAATGGAAATATTAAGATATGATAAAAATTAATCCTAAGCAGCTTAAATTTTCTTTATTCAATATTTACTAATTATTACTAAAATAAATAAATAAATTTAAATATTATATATATAATTATAAGTATTAAATTAAATATGATAATTTTATATTATTATTTTTTAATATACATTAAATAATCACGTTCATTCATTTGATTTATCCTTGTATTATTGTGTTTATTTTTTATTTGGATATTTTATTATGCATGTTCCGTCTAAGTAACAAATACTACTTTCTTGTTTTTTTCTCAAATTAAATAATCGTCCCTGAATGTTTGATAAGTGCTTGATGTATCATGGGATTTTTTTAAAATAAATATGATTTACATAATTCGACGCGCTACCTAAAATTTACAATTTTGCACTAGTTACCTATGATAGGCTAGGGTGATCTAGGGGTGTCAATGAGGCGGGACGGGGCGATGGATGCCTTCTCTCTCTTCGTCCCCGCTCCTAAAATCTCTTCCCGTCGCCGCCTCATTTTTTGTCACGGGGGAATTTTCGTCTTTGTCTCCATTCTTCGCGGATTCCTTATTCCTCATTTTTAGTTTTATTATAATAATTTTAATGGATATTTTAATAAAAATGAATAAAAAATTAAAAAAATTAGTAAAAAATACTAATATAGTGAAACATTATTTGAATATATTTTGTCCAAAATAATAAATTATTTAAAACTCAATGAGATGTGAAATTACATAAAAGCAAGGTTACAATATATATTATGTAAATAAGGATATTTTAGGTATTTATTATTTTTTGGGGATTCAGGGACGGGGCCGGAGATTCTCCGCTCGGGTCCCCACTATGGTCTCGGGGGGATTTTGCCCCATCCCCGTCTCCGTCCCCGCCCGCACGGAAAAATTTCCCGCTTCGGGTCCCATTCGGGGCATCCCCCACGAAAATCTCCGCAACGTGAGGAATTTTAACACCGCTAGGGTGATCCAATATAAGACATGATATTATCACGAGGTTGTTTAGCCCATGATAACACATGTTTTTGATGCATAATAACCCTGATTTTCTCTCGCACTCTATTTTTAAAAGAAATAAAATTAAAAAGACAAAGACTGAAGCTCCCTAGACAACAATGAAAAGATTGGTAAATTTAGTGTTTAAATTTCTTTATACAAGTCAATTTATTACATAATTACTTTTATTTAAAGAACTCAATACTTATTTACTTCTATTAATAAAATAGTTTTTATATTGTCAATATTTAGAGAAAAATTATACATGCATACTTAAGAATTAGTTATTAAATTAGTTATTTTATATTTAATTATATAATTATAAGGCAAGTCACTCATTTAGATGAAATGAAAGCCAAAATGACTAGATTACACCAAAAAAAAGAAATGATTAAATTATGCCAAAACGATATTTTTATGGAATATGTGGCACCCTACCACAGATTCTAATTTACAAAAAATCTGTAGCACCCTATCATGGATTCTGCCTAAACTATATAGGGATTAGGGTTCCGTGGTAGACTACCATGAATTCTATTAGAAGTTTTTTTTTTTTAAGTTGTGAATTCCTTAATTAATTCGAATTTAAGTTTAGGGTTGTTCCTTGATTAATTAATTCTATAGTAGTGGTTATAATAATAAGAAATAACGGATACACTAAAAAACACGTAAATAACATAAAAAAGTATCCACATGTACATAAATATAATACGTATGTCTATCGACTAAAAAACATACAAATCTAAATATGGCCGTCCAGTGCCGCATCCTCTGCGGCGTGGAATCCTACGGCCCCTACCACGTGCTGGTAGCTCATCGCGATGCTTTGTCGGTGCGGGTGATGTAGGCGGAGTCAGAATAGCTGTAGGCTCTATGAGTGGCATCTCCCATGCATGACCCGACATGTGTGCTAAGGGGGAGTGGTACCAAGTGCCATAAAGGAATGTGATGGAGCGGATACAGGCTCATTCAGGTTTGAATGAACCTGAGAGCCATCAAACTGTATGCCATCAAAGTCTGGCCTATAACCCTCACCTGGCAGCAATATCTGCTCCATCATCTGCTGGAACCCTGGACTAGAAAGTCCGTCCAAGAAGGCCTCGACGGAGAAGCAATGGTCGGTGTGGCCATAGCCTGTTGTGTCTGCAGGGTTGCAGGGACCTCAGCCTGCGCGCTCGTCCCCGCCTCATGTGCATGACTACTGCTGTGACCACCCTGACCACCCAGATTCTGCTGTGTAGGTGCGTCGTCATCACCCTCTCTGTGGCCCGTGCCGCCTTTCCCCCCTCCCCCCCCCCCGTCTGTCGTCCACCGCCCTCTCCCATCTACCGAATGCACTGAGGGGGAGCTGCGATCCCCGCATCCTCAACCATCATCTCATCTAACCACTGCCAATCTCTGGCAGTGGTCCTTGTGTCAACCATCATCCTCCCACCTGGTCGCTTGTTATCCAAAACATTTGCGACTTGAGACCGTTGTGGGTGTGGAGCGGTCTGTCTTTGTGTGGCCTCGACCGATATCTCGTTCGATGGCAACTGATGGAATGCATTAGCCGGAGCTAGGTACCTCTTCCTAGTGAGGTACCACCACCGCAGGAAGTCTGCTGAGGCACCAGGATCACCCGACTGTGCAACCTCAAACACCTGGTCAAATGGGGTTGCCCACAGACCGTGCCATCTTTGATAATGCCGAGGCCACCACCGATCTATCACCCGTCCGTCCCTCGCATGCAGGAAGTCGATGTTAAGCGGCCGATGGGGAGCATTCTGAACGCCTCCAAATTGTGGGATCACCTGATCCACCTGATGCCACTCGAAAGACCCGAAGTATATAAGTGGGATGATCGAGGTCCAAAGGACATTGTGGTCCGGGTGCAGTATGGAAGGATGTACTACGGCCTCAACCGCATCCACCTGATACGGCAGACAAACGAACTGCAGCATGAAAAACATTCATAAGTAAAATATGCAAAATATAATGAAGCCAAAATTAACAAAAGATCGATGGTATGATATAATATTTGCAGACCACCAAGAATGGAAAATCCTGCAAAAGCACATACAATTTCCATCAACCAAGATTAGACAGGCCTTCTTTAGTTAACTATTAATCTATCTTAATTAGAATATAACAACAACAGTAATTTCCCCCC